>JAYKKT010000092.1:41460000-41555000 GCA_036023115.1 Brasenia schreberi | reverse complement strand
GGTCAGCCTACTTTTGGTGCAAAACTCTCCTAACGCTGGTTTTCTCCGATCACAAGACTTGAACTCAAGACCATGCTTAGCAGGAACGTGAAGTGCCGATAATACGTATAGCAATATAACCAATTTGAGTTTGATGCTTCAATGGCATATATATATTGGTAGATTTCTTTTTTTTGTTGACATATACACTTGGATTTAATACGTACTCAACTACACAACCCTCTGCTTGTAAGCATTCGCCTTCTTCCTCCTTTTTTTCTCCTCCTACAAAGTTTCCCTTTTGGTTTGACTTGAGGTCTGTTGCCACCTGACTGTATCAACTTTTCTGTCTTTTGATTGTTTATTCAAATAACTGAATAACCATGAATTATAATTTTACTATTTTATTAGTTTTTTTGCAGATAAAAAATTAGAATTACAAATCTACTCACTGCTTGAAAAAAAATTACAGAAGTAGATAGAAAGATTATTTTACTGTTTTATCCTCAGACTTATTTTAAAATTACATAAACTGTTTGAATTTTAAATATTTCCAATATGGTACTTTGTGTTATATGAAATTGTTGTTATGTACTTGAAAATATTTATAATTCAGTACCTATATATTATGAATACTACAATTTAGTGCCTGGTTATGTTTTATTGTTGGCTTCTTAAACAATGTTTTATGGTTAATTATCTATTGTTTGTTTTCTATGTTCCAATTTCAAATATTTAGACCCTCTACTTGTTGTCTCTACTAAATTACTAAAAATAACTTCGAGAATCTATGTTTCTAAGTTGGGAAAGACTAAAAAGTTATGTGACTTAAATTTTAAAAAGTGGAAAAAGACAATCTCGTTGGCCCTAACTTTAGAGCGTTTTGATTATATACTTAACAAGAACATTTTACCTCCTACCCCAGTTGCAACACACGAAGAGAAAGAAAAATATAAGACATTCTTATAGAACAATACTATACCTAGGACTATCATGTTAACTTAAATGAAAGATGACTTGATTAGGGCCTTTGAGGAATTTGAGACCGTTAAAGAGTTGTTTGACTCTTTGACTATAAAATATGATACTATAACTAAAGTTTATGTTGAATTACTCCTTCAAAAATATAAATCTTACAAAATAAAAGAAGGGGATAATGTAGTTGAATATATTAAGTAAATATTGGTAATGACTAAAGCTTTAGTTGCAATAAAAACATACGTTCCTTAACCAATACAATATCCATAATTTTAAATAATAGTCTTCTCCTTCTTGGAACATGGTAACCACAACTCTTATACTTGGACCAAATTTTATTTTTTAAAAAATTCTATTGAAACTAGCAATTGAACAAGAACATATAAATAAAAACAAAAGAGAAAATTGTTAGTTGCTCAAGATGATTTAAGGTCAAACTTTAAAAACAACTAGAATAAGAAAAACCAAATAAAAGATTTAGTAAAAATAACAAGAAGAGTGGTCAATTTTTCAAGAAATCATAGAAATATACTTCTTAGATTAAATGCTTCAACTATGACAAAATAGAGTGCTACAAAAGAAACTACATTAACGAAAAGAATAATGGTGAGTGTAAACAACCAAAATTTTAAAATATTTTCAAAAACTCCTAAATTTCGAAAACCAATTTAAAGCCTTTATGAACCTTTAAATTCAAAATCCCCAAATTTTAAAGTTTAAGCCTTTTAGAGAATATTTCAAAATAAAGGTTTTAAATTCAACAACCCATAAGTTTCGAAGCAAATAAACAGGTGAGACTCGATCCAAGTTGGAACCAAGACCAAGGCCCAAAAACAAAGAAGATAAAGTATACGAAGGTGCAAGCTTATCAAGATCAAGTTTAAGCTTATCCAAATCCATATGAAACCAAGAGGAGGATCGAGCTTATCAAGATAGAACCAAGACCAAGTTCAAGTTCAAGTTCATCCAATTCAAGTGGAGGATCGAGCCTCTCAAGATAGAATTGAACTCAAGACCAAGATAAGGCCGTATGTCAAATCAAGATGGATTTAAACTCAAGATCAAGGTGGAGCCGAACCAATCAAGAATCAAATTCAAATGCAAATTATGGCTGAAATTATTGAATTGAAAGAACCTAGCTATGTATACCCGGCCACTACAAAGCATGTTGTATCAAGACATAAGAATCATGAAGACATGTTAGGGCCGGATAAAGTCCAAGTCAGCTGCACCAAAGACCAAGTCGCCTGCACCAAAGACTAGCCCACATGGGCTGGTCCAAGTCACCAATGAATGGATCACCTAGAGTGGATCCAAAGCAACCTAAGGAGCTAGTCCAACCTGCCCCAAGGAAGGGGCTAGAAGCCAGCCCCTTGGCCTATAAAAGGGGCCAAGGTGGGGGCAGGTTCTCCATCTTGCACTCCTTGAAAAATTTGGGAATTGGGGGTTGATCTTGGAGCTTAGCTAGGGGAAGAATTCCAGCAAGAGTGTCGTGAGCTGCATGTAATTGGGGAAGAAGGATAGTTAGGTGAGTGACAAAGAAGCTTGGAAGAAAAAGATCAATTGGTCGGATTCATCCTTAAATCACCGTCCAATCCTACTCCATCATGTAAGTAATATTCCTATTTCAATCTCAAAATCTCTTCTCCTTCCTTTAATTCGATTAAATTGGGGTTGTATTAATGGAGCATAACCTCCCCCCACATTGTAATAGTGATTAGATTTGATGCATTTCACTTATGTTGCTGAATTTTCACTATTACACACATACTCTATGTGTTTGCTTATGTGTTTTTACCCTAATATAATCTATAATCACTCTATACTCTCTACCCACTCTATGCTTATGCTTATACATATAATTTCCCTTCATTTCAGTTCAGCAATTTAATTCGGGATGTAGAGTTGTTGCAATTTCAATTTGTGTGAGTTTGCATCATGGATATTCTTAAAAACCTGAAACTGAACTTTCAACATCTCTGCAAATATTGTTTATTATAATTTTAATTTCCGAATGTTTATTCTAATTTATCTGAAATTTTGCCCACTTATTCTACACACAAACTCACTCTAAATAAAATTTTCAAGAATTTTAGGGCCGTGCAGCCACGTAAATAAAATTGGGCAAAATCGAGTAGAAACCTTTCCACTGTCTGCACATTCAGTTTTCCTACAATAGATCCTGAGTTTTTATCTCATAACTCTGTCTGTAGGTCTTCAAATCGGTTGAATTTTGATTCATTGGAAAGCTGACATCCATAGCTTTCTAAAAATATTAAATTTACTAAATTTGGAGCTCAAATCACTAAGATACATGCTTATCTTTTAGTCTCTGTATTTCTGTGATAGGACAGTTTTGGACACCTGAGGAAGGTTGCATCATTGATTTAATTTTGCTTCAAAATAACTCCGAATTGAGATCTGTAAAGTACTACAAATCCTTCACACCATATGCTATGCTTGAAAATGTTTTGGTGATTTTTGGAGTTTGTAAAATATTTAGATCGATTCGGGAAACAAGGACTGAAAACAGAACATTCTGTTTTTCAAGACTTGTTCATTTCAAAAGTCTTGAATCAAAGTGCACACATTACTTCTTTAAAAAACACCAAGTCTTCACGTGAATTGGAGTTCACCCTTTTCCAAAATTGAAATTCCTAAGCGCTTACACTGACCCTTGAACATCGGTTTAAGAGGGTCTAAAGTGAAAAGAGTTCGCTTGCCCACAATCGTCAAAGAAATTAGATTTTTCAAAAACTTTGCTAGTTTTGCAAACTAGCTAGCATGCTCGTGCAAGTAAGTAGATAAGAAATTTTCGCTTCAAGTTTCTACATAAGCTTAGAAGTGAAAAATTTCGTGTATACAGTGAGACAACCAATGTTGTGGCATGACAAATAAGTAGGATATAATCTGTGTTATTTTTTAGTACCTTGATATGGATCACTATGTAACTTGTTGGTGGATCGACTCTTGAGTGATCTGATACATCTTTAAGAGCAAGGAGGGAGTGATGAATCTAAAGGAATACAATCCTAGGGAGCATCGAGTTTATATGGAAAATAATACCTTTTCAGATGTTCTTGGTGTTTGGTCCTTAAAGATATTTTGTATAAGGCATATCAATTGTACTTATGTATTGATTGTGCCTTCTATTAGGTATAATCTTATGTTGATTCCTACTTTGGTAAAGAAAGAGTTTGAGGTTAGGTTTGTCCCAAGCAAGGTTATTGTAAAAAATATGTTAGGATAGCTTTTTTAGGTTTATTTGATGTTGAGCATAGTTTGTTTAAGTTAAATATAAATAAATATAAAAGTTTTTCTTCCACTTATATTGATTGTGTATGTAATTTATGTGAATGTATAACATAAAAATTAAGGGCATATAGGTTTGAATAAGTTAAGAAAATTAACCAACCTTAACTTATTCTCTATTTTTCTTGAAAATACTTTTAATAAGCGTGAAATTTTTATACAAGGGAAAATGACCAGAAAATCATTTTCCAAAGGTATAGCAGATTGTATGTTATTGAATGCTACTAGAAAGATGCCACTAAAATGCTTCGCCTTCAGAGGAAACACGTTGGGCATCACAACCATCAACATCAAGCGATCCCCATTCCCCTCCCGAGTGCTTCTTCGTAGTGCCTTTCAATACTATTCCTTGATGGTGCCTTTGTGGCCCCCATGCCTCTCTCTCAGTGACGACCACATGCCAACCACTGATGGAAAAGGACACAACATGAAATAAGAGGCACAATACAACTCCAACCCAATTTTCAAGAACATAACCCAAAGGGATGAAACTGCCATAACGAAACAAAAACACAGCTTGACATTTTTGTTTGTTCACGTGCAACCTAAGTAACACACCAGAAAAAAGTATGGGATTGATTACTTCCCGATGCACATAAGAAGTGACCTGATACAAAATGGAGTTCTAGCTAGCTTGGTTTGGTTTGGTTTTGGCTTAACCAAAGATGCAACAGGTACGGTCAAACAAAATATGTATGGTTGGGACAAGATTGGATCAGATGGTGATCTAGTTCGAAATCACCATTGTTTTGTGGTGGATGTAGATGGGTTCACAACAAGCTAGCAGGGAATGACTGGGGTGACTCCCATTTGGCTGTTGGCGCAATTAATATATAGTGTTGATAGAGCTAGGCTAGGTCCATGTTAGTTAACTGAGTCAGCGAATACACATCTATAATATTCTTAGAATATCGTAAAAACTTTGGTATTTGTAAACAAAATACCTTGAACAAAATAACTCAACAAAATGATATAGAAAATTGGTATAACATGACCTTATTGAATATGACTAGGTCCATGTTAATTGATGCTTCTCTTCCTACAGTATTTTGGAGAAAAGCAATAATTATAATCATATATATATATATATATTAAATAGAGTACCATGTAAGGCTATATTCTCTACATCATATGAGATGTGGTTTGGTAGGAAACCAAACTTAGGTTATATCAGGAGGTGGAGATCTATAACACATGTGAAGATCCTTGATCAATTTAAAGATAAACTAGACAATAGGTCTTTAAGATGTATTTTTATTAGATATCCCAAAAGTTCTAAGGGATATCAGTCTTATCATAAGGATTATGGTTTAATAGAAAATATATAAGTTGAATTCTTAGAGGTAACTAAGAATAACATCATTGAAAATGGTGATGAATGTATTGATTATATAGTACATCTAGATCTATCATCATTTCAAAAACTAAGTGTAAGAATTGATTGATGTACCAAAAGGAAGGAAAGTCATAAGTTGCAAATAGGTTCTAAAAAAGAAATATAAAATTGATGGAACGATCGATAAGTTTAAGGTAATGTTGACTGCAAAAGTTTTTTCGCAAAAGAAAGGGATAAATTATGTTAAAATATATTCTCTTATTGCAAAATTTGTATCAATTAGAATTATTCTAACTATTTAAGCATATTGATTTATACTTACATTATCTAGATGTAAGGACTACTTTTCTAAATGGTGATTTAGATGAAATCATCTATATATAACAACTAGAAGGGTACGTTGTTAAAGGCTAGAAAGACAAAATATATAGGTTGAAAAAACCCTTTTATAGCCTTAAACAATCATCTCGTTAATGATATTTAACATTTCAAAATACCATTGTAGAACTTGAGTTTGTAGCTTATGAACTTAATCACTTTGTATATGTATGGAATAATGGGAGCCACTTTGTTATTCTATTATTATATATAGATGTCATATTGTTGACTGAGAATGATTGTCAAAAATCAAGTCATGGTTAAACTCAAATTTCAAAATGAAGGATATACGAGAGTCATCATATATTCTCCATGTAAAAATTCCTTATGATAGAGAATCTAAACTTCTATATTTGAATTGAGAGAGATATATTGATTATATCCTAAATAAATTTAGAATGGGTGATCGTAAGCCTACTAAAATACTCATTGCTAAGGGGTGAAACTGTACAAGGCTAATTATCCTCGTGAGAGAGAGAACAAGACTAGTGTTCCTTATACACAAGTTGTGGGTTGCTTGATATATGCGATGTTGTGTACAAGACTGTATATCAACTTTGTTACTTGTCTTGTGAGTAGATTCAAAATGATCATGATTGACCGCATTGAATACTCAAAGGAATAAAAGATTTAAAACTTTGTTTTCAAGTTGATGAGTTAAAAGTGGTAGGATACTCAGATGCTGACTTTGCTGTGAGCAAAGATAATATCAAGTAAACCTCTGATCAAATATTCATATTTGGTGGTAATGTTATTTCTTGGGCTCAGGTTGTATAACATTGCATATATAAGAAGCTGAGTATATTGCTTGTAGTATGCTTACAACAAGTGTCATTTGGATAAATTGCTTCATACGTGATTTGAAGTTAGATATAGCCAATGAGTCAATTATCATTTATTATAACAGCAATCCAACAATTACTCTTATTAAGAGTGAAACTAATAGCTGTAGGAGTAAACATATAATGGTTAAATATCACTATGTTTATCATATCTTTAAGAGGAATGAGATTTATATCTTATATGCTAACCGATATATGTTGGCTAATTCTTTGACTAAAGGGATTTTAGAAGATCTTTTTACTGAACATGTTACATACATGAGTTTGAGATATGCCTAGAGTTTGAGTGTAGAAATAAACTTTATTGATTGTTATTGAGAAAAAAAATATATTGTAATTGAAAAATGGCACAACTTGGAAAAATCTCTAAGTAACATAAATTGGCTAAGTGGCCAAGTGAAAGGTGAAAGTTGGTGGTCACTTTCGACCCCAATAACTACAACCATGAAATGCTGTTAGAAGGACCCTCTTTCCAAATTCCATGAGTTGCCTTTTGCAAAGGATAGATTTAAAAATAAAAACCGTTTTATTTTTTATAAAAGATATAAAAATCTCTTTGATAAACATGACTTTAACGGAAAGCGTAGAGAGAAAAACACAGGAACATAAAAAGCAAGTATATATATGCAAAGAATAAATGAATAAAAAGGATATACTAAAAAGAAAAACGGCTTCGTGTAGAAACCCTCTATCAATAACGTTCACCTTCTTCGTCTTCCTCCTCCATCTCTTTTCTCTCCTTTCTGTGCAGAGGTTTGCTTCTGATTCGACTTGAAGTCTACTGTGACCCAACTACATCAACTCTCCTTCAGAAATCTCCTACGAAATCAAGAAAGATAGGGTTGTCTTTCCTACTTTTGAGATGTGGTTTTCAAATTTAATAAAAAGGTTTATAAAACTGTTTTCGATTTACAAGATACGCGAACTATTACAAATAGCCATAACTCTCAAAATCGGAAACGAAAAACCTAGAAAGTAAGGTACTTAAATGGAAAGATCACAAATAAAAAGATCTACAAGTTCTCTAAATTTTTTTTTTTTAACGAAGACCCAATGACACAAGATCTTCCCTAACCTTCTTGACGGGAACCATATTCTGAAAAAAAACTTCTTCTGCTCACAAGGGCCATGGCGAGTAGCTCCTTATCATCTCATATATGGAGAAAGCTTCTTTCTTGAGAGAATTGCCTTCATGAAGATACTAGATTGTATTACAAGCAGACGCAAACAGTTTCTAATGTTTGACAAGAGAGATCAATAATAAAAATTAACTAGAGGTTAAGACATGTTTACTTTTGAATGTGTACATTCCCAATCTAAACCATTTACATATTTTCATCTATTTAGACAATGTTAGCATCGCTTAGCAAATTGATTTGCATACAAACAATTCTGGAGTTATCCTGCCAAATACAAAATGATTGTTGATAAGGCCAACCATGATTGGATTATCGCAAGAACGGATCGTGTACACTTCCTCTTGATCAAAGAGCCGATCCATGATCGATATACATCACCCTTCTTGAATAAATTCCAATTACTAATCTGAATTTCGATTTTGCCTAGTCACATGTTTCACACATATGTGCACGCACACACTGCATTAGCAGCCAAATCAAGCTCGTCGTATGGACCTAGAAAGAGCTCAAAAAGACATGGAATTAATTAATACCTAATTATATTGATTTTGTGTGAAACGTTTCTGTTTTTTTCTTTGGTTACAATGGGAGGCCGAAGCCAGGTATGCATGCTCTGAGAGTCGAACTCATGGTCAGACTTTACACGAGTGGAGACTAATGCAAGGTGCGCTAGCTATCGCCCTGAGTGCTGGTGAAACTAAATTATACTGTTTTAGTGATTCAAATAGTAATTGATGTTTAATTCATTAACAAATAGGGTATAAAAATATGCACTGGGAGCATTAGCTCACCCTGCCCTGAAGAAGGCAATGAATCCCACTCCTGGGGCGTGCATACCTGGCTGTTCACCCTTTGGTTATATACATATATATATATATATATATAGGTAGGTAGAGAGAGAGGTAGAAAAATACAACGTAGAAAAATATAACACTGTAAATGGGGCCAGTTCAAGCTCATTGGTGATCTGAATATTTATCGATTCAAGTGTTTTCCCCGTTGATGGGTTGTCTGATTCTTGAAAGACTTGGAGTCCACAAACATTGCATGAGCATGAGCACGAGCACATGCGTGTCACATCAAGCACATACATACATTGTGACTTGTTGCTGCCATTGGCGGACTTCTCTTTCCTTCCTGAAGGTAAGTCCGGACCCTCTATCTGCCTGATAAAAGTGTTGGTTTAGTTGGTTTTGGAAATCACAGCAAGTAGTCAGAGTTCACCAAAGCAACATGTTTCGGCATTCCATTGTTGTCTCTCCATTTGATCCAGCGTCACCGGATCACGATTAGGGGTTCATGTGACATCTCGGCACAAGGTGCTCGACCTCTACTTAGGAAAAGCTTGAACTTGACTCTACTTTGTCTAGCACAAGGTGGTAGCAAGTCGAAATCGATCGCCATTGCCTTTCTCAGATTCACAAGCTAACTCTACCTTGATCTGGTTCGAGGTCAAGTTGTTCCAACATAACTTGAGCTCGAGCTTGAGCTTAAGCCTGAATATGGAATATCGATTTAGATCAAGCTTATGCCGAGCATTTTCTTTAGCTTGTTTCTGCTCGAGCTCGACTCAGCCCCATTGCACTCGATTAAATTTCACAAAGCCAAAAGACATGCAGCAGGTTACATTTTGAGTATGACAAGGAACCTTTAGGAATAAGCTGGCTTTTACTAGTGGATGGTGGCCGTCTCACTGTGCACTAATGTGCATGCACACACAACACGCACATATATCTTTTGAGCCTTAAAGTACAGGTGCGGCTCTCACCGTGTATGTGTTTGCATTGACTATTTCTTCCCTTCCATTTTCCAGCGGGCAGGTCTGAGCACCAGACCGAACCGAGTGAAGTTCGCAAACACCAGCTACTGTGATAAGTGATACTCTTCGCCGCAGGCTGAAAATCTTCTACTATATTCGATCTAGCTTTGAACTTTTCCTTTAAATATTACACAACCACAATTTGTCACTATTGTACAATACATATGCATCCATACGTCCTTATACCCTAGGAATGAACATGCTTTTCCCTTTTCATCCTCTGAGCAAAACGAAAGAGGCACCTTTCTCTTTCTCACCGACCGGTCCTTCTACTGAATTCTCAACCAACTGAGCAAGCCTTTGCCAACACTTCCCTGAGCCTTCAGTATTTCCCCATGTTAAAACTTGTGTTTTTCTTTCTTCCCATCCTTCTCTTTGTGCTGTGTGCGAAGGGGATTTCGTTCTTGTTCCTTCGCCTTCAGTATTTAGAGAATTATTTGGTCAACAAATCTTTTATTTTGCCGATACATCATGCTTTACTATATCACATGTTTCATTGTTGATGCCCAGAGATGACATGCAAGACGTGCATTTTGATGCTAGATCATGATCTCTTAGGCCATCTCGTTGGTGGTCAGTCATGAAGTAGTGCAGAAATTTAATAGCGTAAGGCCGATTACGAATTCCATCATGACGAAATTTTAACTAATAACGAAGAAAAAAAGAAGACGATAATGTATGCTAGGTGAAGGAGGCTCCGGTATTGATTGGCATGACCGCCACAATTATAAACCATTTTTGTTGGGAGAAACTCTCCTTTTGTGGGGATTATAACTGGAAAACTATTTCTGTAATATGGTGCTAAGGGGGTCTTATTCAGAGCCGCTATCATAAGCATTAATTTGCATCAAACAAGAAATACAGGCCAACAATTGTCCGCAAGATCAAGTTGGTGACAGCGATGTTCTCTTCTATTTCAATGAGAACCTACTAACTGCTGGCATCTATGCCACTAAATTTTCTTTGGGAAGCAATTGATCTGTCAATAATAGCATTAATGACGAGCTTTTACGAGGACCATTTATGGCTGAGATTTCGCAATCAGGTCCATTCAAACATTACACTCATCGAAGATGCGTTGCTGTAGAACATTACACATGTATAGTAGTTAACATGATACAAATGGATAGCAGAAGCTATATGTGAATTAGAAACAAAGTATATACATCATAAAGTTCCTATGATACAAGGTGGATATGGCGCAAAAGGAATAAACATGAATTGGAAGCGATAGAAACAAGTCTATACGGAGGAAACAAGCTTCTCTGCAACTATATATATATATATTTCAACCAATGGGCAAATGGCATTGTTGCTAACAGCATGTGGCTCCAACCATCTCTGCATTACGAATCTACAAGAATACTGATAGCTGATCGAACTCCCCATAATAAAACTGATTTATAGCAATAACAAAACTGACTTCGTTTCAGAAGATGATAACAGAAATACTCTTTCCAGACATATATTATGGTGCCGAAGAGGGACTTTGTAACTCATGAACAGAAATTCAGAGAAACAGTGGATCGAGATAATTTTGGCAATCGGAAAAAACTTCTCATGCTGGAATCCCCTAGCCTGGCTGTATTCTGGAAACCAGGCTCAAAATATAGCTTAAATGTCACTGTGTTCATTATCAGAGAGATCTTTAACACATAACGAGCATGCATTATAACATCCAAAATTTGTCGTTGCCGAAAATGGTGTTCTTATTACGTACTTCCAGCGGCCCGAGATCATCTAGCTTTTCCAGGGAAGCAGATCGAAAATGCATCGATAGGATTCGTCATCGATGTCATTGTAGATCAGCCTAAACCGCCGTGCTGTATTACAGATTGCTGTTGACATGGAGGAACATGTTCCAGCTTTTATATATATATATATATAAAGTGATGCTTGACCATGACGAGTGGACGTTTACGTCCTTGTCACAATTATTGGCCGTCTCGTCCACATGTATCGCTCTGGAATCAACGTTCACATCCTTCTTTGTCCGTCTATCGATCTAAGGCCAACCTCTGAGAGGGACTCCTGTATGCTGAGTGCGACAGTGATATTATTTAATATTATTGTTAATAATAATAATTTGGAGAACGTTATCGAGAATTTTGCTTATTCTATTCATTTAGCAGCAAAAGAGGTACACCCAAAGCGTTAGCTCAGCGGTATGGCACCCCGACTCCCAATCTCAGGTGTGCGAGTTAGACTTAGGCCTCTTTTTGTAAAAAGAAAAATAGAAAAACTGCCGAAGGGGTGAAGTCAGAATAGAAATTAACCTGAACCAGGTGATCTGTCAACGACAACCAATTAATTTTGTCCAAAATGATGATCGACCAATGGGGTGATCAAACGGTCTTGCAACTTGCAACTTGCGACTTTGGCGATATGGTAGGTCTTGCGACTTTCTTGTAATATTGAAAAAACGTTTCTTTTCTTTTATCAGCAGAAATTAAAATAAGGGTGAGCACAATTTGATTAAAACTGAAAGGCGGAACTTAAAACCAAACCGAAATTCGGTTCGGATTTTTATTTTTTTCGGTTTGGAAATCTTGAAAGTACATAATAACCGGATGTCATTCAAAACCAACTCCTCTCTTCTGAGCCTTCTCCTCCACTCCACACACGGCCCTGTTTTAACCCTAACTCCTCTCTGCGTCCCCTTGCTGTATGACTCTAAAAGAGAGAGTGATGACTGCAGAATCGCCTGTTGTGGCTTTCTAGTTCAAATCGGAAATACTCGTATACTGATAAGCTTCTGCCTACAAGTAGATGAAACCACCAGTAAGAAGGCATGCCTTCTGAGGAACTTTTACACCAAGAAAACTAATACAAATATCGGGTAGATGTCTAAAAGCATTTCATGGAAATTAGTTGGGCCCTCCAAAACGTGTTTTTGGACAAATTCTTGAGAATGTGCACTGTTGAAGCTATGGATCCTTTACTCTCGTATTATATATATGGTCCTCTTTTCGCACCGCTGATCGATATTCGTAAGTTACGAGTTGATATGTTTCTGTATCTTTGGAACTTCCGGGTTCTCATATCAGGCGAAGAGACCCAGAAATCGTATAAGAAGGAAAGCTCGAAGACTTGAGAATAGCCAGAAGTTCAAACTGATTAACCGAGCTGAACAGGACAGATTTTTCTTTTTTATGGTTCAGTTCAGCTCGGTTTCAGCTTCTAAATTGAAGATAAATTCAGTTTTCAGTAAATTCGGTCCGGTTAATTAATGAACGGAACCAGCATGCACAACCCAAGTAAAAAAATGTTCTGCTCCAATTTCCCAAATGACAAGGTTTATAAATAAGAGATGCAAATTTATAAGCTCACGAAGCAGCATTTATTCATTGGGCTCCAAAATCTGTTGATGCGTAGGCAGTGTTATGCCCCATGTCATTTTCTACAGAGAATGACTATTCGAAGCTTGAAACATACTTATGCAGGTAAAACAGATTACATATAAAATTCGACTGATGTGAAGAATATTATTGAGACACGCACACATACACACACACACACACTATATATATATATATATATATATATATATATAGATATATATAATGCAGTGATATGTGTTGAATTGAGCACGAACCAGTGGCCACCACCATCTGCAACCTCCTACTCCTCTACTTTTGGAGAATAGAGGAGTAGAAGGTGATGGAGGATGGCCGCCAATGGTTAGGTCGGCAGAACAAGAAAAACCGTTTGAATAAGTACGTACCACACTCTGTCTCTCATCCTAAATGCATAATTTTACAAACACATCTCATATTTCATATCAATGATGGATGTTTGAAATACTTTACATTTAATGCAAATGGTGCATTCAATGAAAAGTACAAATCAAATATCCACCATATCAAATTATTAATCTCCACCATTAATGTCAAAAAATGAATTGTGGAGATGTTTATGCAATATTATACACTAAAAAACATTTATGCTTTTAAGGCTCCCTATTTCTCTCTCTCCTTATATATATAGATAGAGAGAGAGAGAGAGAGCATGGTATAGGCGCACACCCATCAATTCATAAATATGTTTAATTATCTCTACTATTTGACAGACATAGTCAATAATGAAGATTTAAATTTAAAACATATGGAGTGTATGATATGTATTAAATATCAACTATCAAAAATCTAATAATACTTTTGCTTTTTAAATTTAAATCTTTACCATTGATCGCATCAATTGAGTAGTGGTGAACTTTGAGTGCATTTGAGAATGGATAGGTGTGGACATATACCAATTTTTATGTATACATATACAGAGAGTCCTTTTTAATTTTTTTTTAAAGTTCTTAATTGTTTTATCTTTAAGATCCATTGTGATCTTTAAAGAAAAAAATAAGATAGTATTAAATGCATTTAATGCACTTTTTAAAAAGTATTATAATATTTTTTACTTTTAAAATTTAAATTTCAACAATTAATCTCATCGATTAAGTGGTTGAAATCTTTAATAAGGTTGAGTGCATATATAGCTTACATTTACAAGACTGTTTGCTGAAGTTTTTTCTAAAAGGACTTTTTCGATTAACTCTTTTGTAAATTCTGTCATTAGAAAATTAGAGGAAAGTCGAAAATCGTTTGAAACTTGGCCAACCCCCAAAATGCATGAATCATGATGGGCTAGCTATTTGCCCCTGGTCATTTTCGATCCACCGATCTCTCTAGAAGCTAAAACCCAGAAAATAATAAGCTGTTTCCAACTGGGTATTCAGTTACCTCATTTTTGTAGATTTAAATAAACTAGTTACTTTATGGGGAAACTGTTATTACATACCAACTATTAAATACAAAAAATGACTTGCAAATACTTCATATGATATAAACCAAAAGAAAATAACTAATAATTCGAGCTAGTGTCCAAATATATCAAGCACCATATAAACTATCTTGGAAAAGTCTATTCGGGATAAACGGGCGATTCGACAGAGGCCCTCAGCCTGACTCGCACCACGTTGCATTCTTACATATCCATCTTCACCCCATCCATCTCCCCATGAATTCTTCACGATCCAAGACTTGTCTGTATCTGTGGATCCATATCCAACAATGGTGACCCGATGATTAACTGTAGTTCCACAAGGTCCTTTGTACAAACCCTACAAAAATATTAGGGTAACCAAGATGAATATTTCAACATAAATACGTACCCATTTTGAGTTTTTACGATCACCTAATATTTATTACAATTGCTAAAAGGAAAATACAGGCTACACATTCATCTTAGATATGATTTTGGTTTATTTCTTTTTTTCTGTTGCACAAGTGATTTTCTACAATATCTTTATTAAAATAAAGGGAGTTTCCTTCTCTTTCTAACCATTTCCAGATCCATCCATTCCCTTTCACGAACCTCCGAAGCATCATTTTGGTTTCAGATACAAGGTAAAAGGTCAATGTAGTGGTGTTCACTGTTCGTTTTGGTACCGTTCTAGGCCCAACCTCGAACCAACCCCCTATTCACCGTTCCTAGTTTTTAGAGAACCCAACCAAACCATGACATGATCATAACTGAAAGGACAGTTCTCTTTTGGTTTAGCTTTGAACGACAATTCTACTTATTTAGAGTTTGGCTAAATACTGAGTATTATGTCATCGTATTATTTGGATATTCATTCCAAATTTAATATGTATGTCAGGTTACAATGCTCACACACACACACACACACACACACACATATATATATATATATATATATATATATATATATATATATATATATAGTGAAAAGTGATTTTGGAGAGTGATGGACTAGTTAAAGATGTAATATATATATATATATATATATATATAACCCCAGCTCACCAATCAAATCAAAATCAAGGATGCAAGAATTCATCAAAATTTTAAGGTTGAAAGAATCATGTTATTATTTCAAAACCATCACTTGGTTTGATTAATAAATAAAACGGTTCTAGGTACTTCTATATGATCAGATTTGCCAAGCAACATCGCAACCGCAGAAAATGCCCAGAAGCTTCCTGCAGCCAAGAGCACCAAGATACCCCCTTAAGGTATGTCAAATAAGTACTCCTACTAAAGTGATAATTATATATAACAAGTGCACTGGGAGGTTGACTGGTTTTCGGTTGCCATAGCGATCAATTAATTGTGTATACCAGTAGCTTTGTGTTGATTATAAGCAATCCCAGAACAATTCATTCCCATCGAAGAATGCATCCTCATTTAGAAGATTTTCCTTATGCGATCTTATTTGATTTGAAAATCAGAGAAGCCGCTTTTTGAGTAGTCGAAACAAGCAACACAAGATTCCGACGCAAGGACTCTCAGCTCAAAGCGTATCCTGGTTTTGACTCGCGCAGGCAGTACCACCAAAGAAAACCAAAACAGCGAGATCACTTCTTATACCACAACTTCCCACGTCTTTTTAGGGTTTTCTGGCACACCACTTGTTCGATTGTTTGCGTCAAGGGTGAGCCCCCACCAGGACGGCACCCAGATACAGGCGACACAGGGTGTTTAGAGGCGAAAGAACCGCTGCAAACATTTCCTCCTTCAGCCTACAATCACGGCCAGAGGTTGTTGGTGGTAACAAGAGGAGCCTACAATCAGTGATTAGAGCGCTGGAAATGGATGCTAATGGGGGATTTTGCTGGTGAGAACCGTTGTTATAAGCCTATGGAATTCCGCTGTATCTTAGTTAATCTGCGAAGACTCTGGATGAGTTTGAGTGATATCAAGTAGTTTGTGGCTGGACGCAATGGGTTATTTGTTGATTCGCTTTTCTTCTGAAGAGGGTATGAACGTGGTGCATGGAATATCCTATGCAAATAACAGATACCAAAGGACTTCATCAAAGGACCGATAAACATTTGGATTTTTCCCACACTAGATGAGCTTCTTTGTTTGTTTTCACCCAATACTATCATGTGTTATATTGGCAGGCAATTCAACATGAAATTTCGATCATTCTTTATTGTTTCTTTTCACCACTTTTGTATTTTCATCAAGGACTAATATAAATAAATATGGACTTAGAATTGATGCCTAATCTAACCCAATATTGACTTCAAAAAAGTGTCATTTTTTTGCGAGTTTTTACATATGTTTTTGCACCATCATAAATGTCTCTTATAAGATTTATATGCCAACGTAATATCTTTATTTTCTAAAGTTCTCCAAAAACCATCTCTTTACACTCTATCATTAGCTTTTCTAGATCAATAAATATTATGTGGAGGTTTTTTCTCCTCTAAAATGTTTCATAAGATGTCTTAATAGATGAATCATTTTCATGATAGATATTCTTAGTACATATCCAAATTTGTTCTTATTGTACTCAATATTTGTCTTAACCTATATTAAATAATTATTTTATATAATTTTATAGAATCACTCATTAAGTTGATACATCAATACATACAATTCTTGATGTATCTTTTGTTCTTTAATATGGGTATAAATGTACCTCCTCTTCATTCTTAAAGCATCTTTTGGTTTCCCTATATTTCATTAAATAATCTTGTGAGCCAAGTGATCTTTGTCGGTTCAATAGATTTACCAACTTTCATATGTTTAAGAGCATTTTGATTTCATCATTTTAAATACATTGGTAGAAATTATGGTTTATATACTTTTTATGATTTGGTTAACTCCCCTAAATTAATACTAAAATTTATGTTTTCGTTAAAAAACTTATATAAATAATTTTATTTATTTTTATATTATTATTTACCACTAAAACTTTTCATCCTCATATTTGATACATCTAATAAAAATAAGATTTTTAGTTTTCTTATATCTAACTTTAGCTATCCTACAAATATTTCGTTCATATTTTTTTGAGTTAAGTTTTTTATATAAATTCAATCTTTTACTTTACTAACATTTTTTTTGCTTCTTTCTTTGTTTTCTTATAAACCTCCTAAGTTTTCCTAGTCTTCTTGGTATAATACAACTTGTAACATATCTTCTTTGCCTTAATTTTATTTTGCACCACCTTACTCCACCATCAAGTTTTTTTCTACTAGTGTGCCTTCCTTAGATTTACCTAATATATTTTTTATCACTTTTCTATATTCATAACCATATTGTTTCACATATCAGAAGGTACTTGAAAACTTTTTATTTAAATTTATCTTTCTTCTCACATTTGAGGTTTCACCACAAATAACTCTGTGCACCATTTTCATCAGTATCTACTTATTTTATTTGGCACCACTTTACTCCACCATAAATTTTTTTCTACTGGTGTGCCTTTCTTAGATTTGCCTAACATATTTTTTGTCACTTTCCCATATTCATAACCATATTGTTTCACATATCAGAAGGTATACTTAAATAATTTCAAGTGTTTTCTTAAAAAATTTTTATTTAAATATATCTTTCTTCTCACTTTTGAGGTTTTCACCAACTCTATGCACCCTTTTCATCTGTATCTACTTTTTCACTACAAAATCTATAACTAAAAGTCGATAATGGGTAATTAAGTTTTTTCTTAGAATTATCTTGCAATCTTTACAACATGATCTATCTTTTTTTAATAAACAAAATAATCAATTTGCATTTGTGACAAACCAGTCTTATAAGTAATTAAATGTTCATATAGTTTTTTTGAGATTGTGTTGGCTATAAAAAATCATGTCATAGCAAAATTTAAGATCTCTCTACCTTGCTCGTTTAAATCCCAAAACCATAGTTTTTATGAATACCTCTATATCCTAATGCCTCACCAATATGTCTATTTAAGTCTCCTCCCAAATAAATCATTTCTTTGTGTTGAATTTGTTGAATTACTTTTCTAACTCCTTCTAAAATGTCTTTTTTAACTATCTTCTAGTCCTACTTCGGGTACATATGCACAAACTATATTCAAAGCATTTACTCTTAATAATAATTTCACTATCATAAATCAGTTATCATATCATTGTATATCCATCTTACTATCATTTAAATATTTATTTATAATAATACCAACTCTATTTAGAGTCTTTTTCTTTTTTGAGTACCATAATTTAGAATATAGATTATCAATCTTCTTTACTTTTTTTTCAACCCACTTTGTCTCTTGTAAACATAAAAGGTGAATCTTTCTCCTAATCATAGTATTTACCACCTCCATTTACTTGTCAGTCAATGCTATGATATTCTAAGTACTAATATGAATCTAATTTTCTAAAAATAGCTTTCTCACTCCCATGCATCTGTTAATACCGAAAATACAGATATGCTCTCTACAATTTGTTCAAAAATCTAACGGGACTAACTTCTTTAACCACACTCGTCAATAATGTGAAAATCCTTTATACAATTGATTTACTGTATTTGAGCGAAAATATATAGACCCTTACTTAATTTTCATTAAGCAAGAACCTATAGTAGATAAACCCAATAAAGTTTTATGCTTGCTGTCACAACCCTGATGTAATCTCTTTTATATGGTGCTTATGACCCGTAATGTAAAAATGATCTCTTACATGAGCGAAATTAGAATCCTATATATATATATATATATATATATATATATATATATAGAGAGAGAGAGAGAGAGAGAGAGAGAGAGTATCACATTATAGCTTGTTCGTGACAGGAGTTACTTGTCCAAGAGTCCGCTGGCGGAGACTGATAATTCCCATATTTGAAGGCTCCTGAGTTGCTCTTTGGCCCATGGGGGTCAGGTTTGAAGCCAGTGTACAGCAACAAAAAAAAACTCTTGGTCGGTGAGGTCAGCAAACGCGTTGAGTTCCTGCGTGTAAGAGGCGTTCTCCTTGTTAAACACTTCAATGAACTTCACGTTGTCTATGAACGCGTTGAAGCGCTTCATCTTCGCCTTGCTTCTTGAGACATTGTAGAAACGAACCCATCTTCGATAAAGATCCCACAAGATGTTCCGATCTCTCAAATCCACTTGATTAAAATTGAAAACTCATGGCAACACCGGCCAAGAATCCGATAGCAACCACGAGGAATGATAGAAATGCATGGCGCCTCTTCTGCATATCCGACTTTGGCCTGCAATAGGCTCTAGATATGCAACATAGAAAATATCGAGAAGACTTGAGAGCAACGTTGGAACGATTCTTGGAGATGATTCTTTAGAGGAACGAATGCATATAAGAAGCTGAAGTGGGCTCTTAATATCACTATTAATTAGCTGTATCCCTCGTTCGGAACTTTGAAGTTTGAATACCACAAAGCGGGTCTGACGTTATTCTTTCTCTTGAGAGCGATTATTAGAAAAACTGCGGTGATATATTATTTTGATGTTTAGGAAATGAAGAATGATGTTAGTCAAGGTAACAAATAAGACCACGCCCCCGTGCCCGTTCAACCCAATGTGCGTGATTTCCTCTGGCTTACAGATTTTAATTTGGAAAGTAGAACACCACCATGTCCCGCCATTGGTCAACTATTTTGATATGAGCCAGTAGTCACCCTATTGATTTTACGATCAAGATTGAATTTGGCTTAGACGTACTTTGAAAGATTAGAACGTTAATGTGATATGTTAAATGCCATAAGGCAACTAATAAAGATCAGCTGAAAGTTAATATGATTAGTTCAGCTGATTACATCAACTATTCTGAAAAACCATCCTGTAGTTCTAAAACTAGGAAAAGAAATGTTCACAGAAAAACTAGCAAGTCATGGGTTCCCTTGCGAAAGAACATAAAGACTTTTGCGATGTCTATAGTTAATGGGTTTTCTATGTTTCTTGGCAAGGTACCCACATTGCCCATCTAATACTACAAGGATTAGAATGATTTGCAACAGATTCATCGCAAATCCCTCGCCTTATGTTTAGCGAGGAATCGCAATGGTTCAGCCAGGGATGAACTCCGTTGCAGGTGGCAATTTACGAAGGAAGAATCCGTTGCAGATCCCTTGTTTTTCCTTTTGTCAATTCAATTACCTTGAATTTCGTCGCAAATTAATGGCAGAAGCTTCCGTTGCAATTCCTTTGCTACATCCCTTGCAGTACCCATTCTGCACAACAGCCTTTCCTGCAATTATAAGCAAAGCAAACTCATCACAACAGTATTGCAAGGATTCAATAAATCATGTCAAATACATATCTTTGGTTATTCCCCATCAGATAAGAGAATTCCAGAATAACGTGTAAAGAAAGGACAAAGCATAATTCATAACTCAATTTGGCAAGAAGTAGGGCGCCTGAGGCAAAGGAAACAGTTAATGGTCCTCATTAATATGATTTCATGGTTAATTTTTCATTTGTTAATAGGATGAAAAGCAATAATAGAAACAGGAAAGAGATGACTTTACTTTCGTGATCCATCAAGCACAAAAATGGCATCTACAAACTTACCATCAGTTGTAGATGCAATACTTCCATTTTGAATGTAGTCTTTTAACTAGGAAGATTTTCATCAATGGACCAATAATATACTGGCAGAGCTATAATGTTGATAAATAACATGATCAGAATTTGGATATTTTGAAAAGTTCAGAGGCGCATTGATCTTATATTGGCATTGTTTAAATTAACAAGTCTATTACGCAAGCAACAAAACCAGTCCAATTTTTTAGAAACATGCTTAAAACATTAGTAATCAGAAAATACTGAAACCCGAAACTAGTGTTAAATAAAATTAATAACTCAGAAATTTAAGTTTAACGAACTCTTAACATCAAGGTCAAATGATCCAAACGGTTTGTACCTATAGAATTTCCGTCAGTTACACAGCCGAGTACCTACACGAAAAAAAATAAATATAAACAATTACATAGCTTCCCAGTTATGGGGTGTGCGACGATTTTAGATTTAAATAGAGAAAATAGAGAGAACCAATAAATAAAGTTTATGAACCAATAAATTGGACCTTTATTTCTATGGTGTCAAATGGTCCATCTTGCTCATGAATGAACATGATTATAGACCATCCTTCCATATGAAACCGAGAAAGAAGAACCTGGCTTCCCTTGATACAATAAGATTTTGGTACTTAGTGTGAGGTTCCTAATTTCTAAGAGAGCATAATGCAGGAAGTACGTTTAGCTGACAGAGAATTTCAAGGAGAAAAGATATACTGGACAACAAACAAAGGGTTAAGTGAAGAACTCGCCATTCGTTCAACTTTCCAATCATATGGTTTTAGACCACTCATAAGAATAAATTTGAGTTTCAGATTTCAAATCTGAAAAGAGAATCTCATATTGTCATCCAACTAAAGTTAACGAAGTTGGTAAGTATAATACTGTAAACATCTAAAGTTTTCAAATGAAGTGCTTTCTTGTTAATTAATCAATGAAGCTCAATTGGATTCAAGGTATTCAATAAGAGTATCCAGATTCAGAGTTTTTCGTAGTCTGGGTCGTAATGCGAGTTCCAAAATTCAATTTTAATCATTCTCAGTTGGGTTTGTGGATTCATATAGAATTACATTGGGCACATCAATCCAAGATTCATGTTTGTTTGGCATTGCCACTGAGGATTGAAGTTCGTAGATTCCAGTTACATCTAGATCAAGTCCCAAAGATCCAAATTACTTAAAAGGCACAAGTTTGAGAACAAGATGCGGTCCAAGACTGAGTCATGACACAACACCAACGTTCAAGGACCCGATACATATCCCAGTTTGGTCCACCCAACAAATCTATGCAAATGGAAGGGCGTTACTATCTCCATACCCCTTTTACTATCCACACATACTATACTTTTAAAATACCCAAAATACTCTTATAGCAATTTCTCTCTTCTCTCCATGCCTAATTTTGAGGATTTCTTCTTCTTACTCCAGTGACTGGAATTTTGTATGTTGAGAGCTATTATTACCTTATTCACAATCAACTATTACTGATTAGTTTCCTAAGAACCTCACCGGAATCAAACGAAACAAGAAAGAAGAAAAAGGAAAAAATAAAGAGATGATGGATCCGACTGATTTTTAGATTTTTTCTTAGTTTTGAAATGTTGGTTCTTAGTAATAACTTTGCATTTTCGGAGGTTTACCTTATTTTTCGAGTTTTTTCATGTTTAAAGATGGTCCATCGTTTTGTACAAAATTGTTCACTCATTAGAATTTCGCCTCGAAATGTAGCACAATAGACAGTGTCTTCCTTAAGGAGGAGACACGGTTCAGTTGCGTCTGCTACTTAAGGAGAGACATGGTTGAGGTGCGTCTCTCATTAAGTGGGAGACACTCTTGTCCCACGTCTCTATTAACTAAATAGAAGTTGTTTGATATGTATGATGTTTCAAAGCTTATATCCCTATATATTATAAAATGACAAACAACTTAATCAAAAACACTTATGATGGAATCGATTTAGAGAAGACGATGACTAATCAAAGTATTTATTATATGATAACTAAGAAGAATGAAAGTTATTGTAGTATACCATATGATGTATTCATTGATTGGTTGGCCAATGAGGTAAAAAATCAATTTATTGATTATGAGGTTGATAGATTTGACTATTTACTCATGTTTGAGGTCGAGGATATATTTAGAAATCGTAACGAATTTATTATTGAGTATGTAAGAATTGTTGGGAAGAAGCATAATATTATTATTGTTATTAGCAAAATATGACTTGGATGTAAAAGAAATAATAAATATAAGCCAAGTAAAAATATTGATGTTGAAAGTATTAGGTGAGCGGGTACTAAGGAGGTAGATTGTATTTTTATTGAGAGGAGAGGGTGCAGTTGATAATTATTAGAAGTTGAATGTAGTGAATGACACATATGATCATCTTGGAGGCTTGTATCTTGAAGGACATGCTCTTATAGGGAGATTGAGTAACTCTGATTACAATATACAAAAAGCTATTGCAAATCATATTACACTTGGTTGACGAGGAAAATGTGAGTATAACAAAACATATTTAAAATACTGAAAATCAAGAAGAAAGATAGGGGTTCTTGAAGGCTTGCTCAAACATATAATGATTGTATATTCATTGTTGTAAGAGTGTAAAGTATGCACAAAGTTGAAAGGATTAATCGATATCTCAATTGGGGGGTTTGATACAATTTAAAAACAACTACATTCATTTAAAGAGTTACAAATTATAAAATTGAAGAAGTCATTTTAAGAATCATGAGATATCACCATGCAATTACATTAATGTGATAAAAGATCTTTTAATTTGCAACATTCATTACAAAAAGCATATTATAATTTGCGACATTCACATGGCCTACCGTGTACTCACGAGCTCAACCTTTTTTCACATATTGAGAAGAACATGCGGTATGTTATTTTGAACCGATATATGAAATGATAATACCACACTTTATGAGCATCTTTATAAATGCTTAGGTGAATGCTATTGAAGATGAAAATTATTAGTACCAAGTCATTGATACACTTTCAGGAGCATAAAGCTGATAGAGAATGCTTGAAGGGAGTATATGTAGGTGTGATATATGCATAAGTTTTCATGGAGGATGGTGGTCTTGATACTACTATTTGTTCTATTGCATATATGAGAGATCAATCATGCCCTAGTAATTATTGGATGTGCATAAGTTCTCATAGATTCAACCATTGTTACTTGATGGAATATAGAATTAGTATTCCTCTTTACAAGAGGGTCGATGACATTTCTATTGCTAGTGTTAGACACAATAATCAACTGTGAGGGATATGTTGTATGTATGCTATTATCATGTTGTACAATATCTTCTAGCGATAATTATAATATCTAAAGATTTTATTATGTTATTTAGGCATTTTGTTTATCAAAGTAGCGATTAATCCTCTTTTCTACTAATACTTTTTTACAAATGCACATGACTGATGACTCTCCAATACCTCTTATCATTCCAACATGATACTGTTACCGACATGAAAGTATTGATAATTGACAAACTTCATTTTATGACCGTATCGAGTTGTATATATGAATGAAAGAGATGATATTGTACATGATATTGAAGATGATGATTAAGTGTTATTTGGCGTTTGTATATGAAATTTATTTTAATTTTAAATGAGAGTACTATTTTATTATAATTATGTATTTTTAAAACAAAGTAGTAAAGAAACCAAATTTCTTTCATTATAATCGTCAATTACATATACGTGTATTGAATATTACAAAATAACATCACATATATAATCCCATCTCAAAATATTATACATTCCTACATTATCCTCATACATGATCATTCGGTGTGCTCATTCGCAATATTACTCATATGTCTCTAATAGATCCAACAATGCAAGGTCAATCGACAATGGTTGTGACACGATCTGAATGTACTAACACTAGTGTAAAGGTGTTACATATCATAGAAAGACATTGGTATAAGAAATTCAACCGAAAAATGTTAGTATTATAATAAAAGCAAACCAACATTAGAAATGCTATAAATATATGTATAATGATTCGGTTACCTACATGAATATTGATGTATCATGCTGTCTAACTAGAGTCAGACGAGCAAGATGCAACTGACTCCTAAAAAAAATTAGAAATAAATTGGTGTGTCCTTAAATCCATACATAACTCATCACACTCATGAAAGTACATTATTATGACTCCAAAATGCTCAAGCTCAAAATAATATTAGTATTGTGCATCTCATGTAACATCATGTTGCTCATATTATACCTTATACACATAGGGCTTTGCAAGTCTCTTTACAATGGAGGGTCTTATGAATGACGAACTACAATCTAGCATATAAGATTCCACAACGTCTATGTAGCGAATGTATTTGTGGTATCCGAACAATTTTTATATATTATAATCAAAGAATTTTATAGAACTATATGACTGCCAATCAATCTTCATTGCACAAAATAAAATATATGAATATATGACATAAAAGGTTATGTTTAATTAAAAGATTACAAATATAGTTGGAAATTCATGAAATACTTATTTTACTATCATCAAATCCAATTGCTTATGGTGTTTAGTAAACCGATCAACAAGAGATTGCCTATTACACATTTTCTATCCATCAACCTACTCGTGGTTCTCCGTCAAGCTATTTTGGTCAATGCTAACTCTAAACATTAAAAATTACTTATAAAACCTTGGCTACAATTGAAACATATAAGTTGTTAAATTTTGAAAAATAATTATATAGAAGATACATATAGCAAACAACAATAGTATAAGTTTTTACTTTATGCAAACAAATATGTCTACTAAGTTATTGGGCTTCGATCCATGATGCTTTTTCTAGTTGTCTGTACAAATTGGTTAATGTTGTTATACCACACGCATAACTACCAGTTCTCCAAATATCATGTTACCATTAAATTCACAATCGTTATTGGCACTCCATCTCTAGACTTCTCTTAATACAATGTATACCCTAGGTAATAAACAAATATAATAGTCATATTTTTGTTACCGACTCCCCTTATTGAAAAATTAGTTTGGGGTATCTCAAACTTAATGTCTCAGAACTTAATTTCTAGCATTACTTCATCGATGCTCATCCTTAACATATCACTCAAAATGTTTTCTTTGCATATAGTCATCATCTCATATGCAAGGCAATAAGTTATTCCTCTATAAGACGACCAAGTATTTCATGAATATCGTGAAGTGTGATAGCCATCCCAACTATAACATTTAGAAGTTGTTTGTGTCTAGTTGTTAGCGCTAAAAAAAAACATTCAATGCATGGTGTGTTACTTCATATAGTAAATCCGCATGCCCAAACAACTCATTCTTATTTACAATCTCAAAACAATCAATGCAGGGTCTATCACTTTCTATAATATCAATCTTTGTATCTGAGGTTGATGTATCCTCTTTATAATATAAAGGTCCAACCTCTTTTCCTCATAATCATCTATGGGGTATCTTCCATAGAATACAATGTTGTATCTCCTAGATGAAGTGGTGACATTATGACCTTCTACTTATATCCAATGAGCCATGATTTGCATACCAAAAAATTTATAATACAATATACAAACAATCAAGTGCATCGTCTAAATGTAAAAGACATGCATCGGGTGTGTTCCCAAATGCGAGGGACATGCTTAGGCCACGTCTCTCAACAAGAGACAAAGGCACTCGAGGTGTGTCTCTCGCATTTGGGTGACGTGCCAAAAAATCCGATGAGCTTTTAGATGAGAAATTATTTAAAATATATGAGAAAATTAAAATATAAATAAACCAAAATTAAATCAATATCATTCCTCAATAAATCAATGGTTCACCCATTGAATAAGGCATTTTTATCCTTCTTTTCTTCTTTCTCCTCTTTCTCTTTTTTTGTCTTATAATTTCTTCTTTTTGAACAAATTTTGATCCGTTTTGTTGCTGGAAACTCTTGTAGATCAAGTAATGCTTCTTCAATGAATTGAGGAGTGATGAATGAATAGAAAAATGATAGAAAATGAAAGTATGTGGAGGGGTGTGTGTATTAATCGTATTTAAGGGTTTTGTTAGATACATCAAATTATACCACTAGTATATGTATATGAAGTTATGAAACTCATATGTATAAACTTATAAACTTGTCAAGATTTATATCTATGTAAATATTCACATTTTATATGTACATAAGATTATAAACTCATATATATAAACTTACAAAGACTTATATCTACATGTATATATATATATAATGGTCAGCTTGGTTCCAACATTGGAACCGTGAATCAAACTGCCAGGTTTTTCCTCATTAGAAACGAATTGAACCATCTTTAAAGAGAAGTTTGTGGATGCATGTTGGATCTTTATGGTAGGTGACAAAAATTCTATAACATCACGAGAAGCAAAGAGGATGCAACTTCACATTTCAAGGTGTTTGTGGACAATGTTCATTTTATTGATGCATTTAACAAGAAGAATGCTTCTACGTATACTCTCCAACTCAATGCGTTTGGTGACCTCACCATTAAAGAGTTTCTGACAACCTACATCAGCTACAACCCTGGACTCTATGACCCCAAAGCTAACGCAAGATATTTTAAGAGCAGTTATCAATCAGCGCCGACATCCGTGGACTGGAGGCTTGCCGGTGCTGTAACTCCCGTCAAGGACCAAGAAACAACATGTAGTAACTATTCATTATGGAAGACTTGCTAAATGAGCAGAGCATCAACGAGCCAAGCCAATACTCTCAACTTATCGTCTTTGCGTTCAAAAATTATGTGTACAATTAGAACACTAATTTTCTTAATGCATTCTTTATCCCTAAAAGTAAACTTTATGCGTCCAATTTGCATATCTTTTGGTGGCATTCCCAAATTTACATTAATTAAATACTAAAATGTAAGACAAGGAACTTAAACATGTTGAGTTTCACTTTCTCGCGATGATTGGAAGTAAATTTAGTTCAAGTATAAAAATAAATTAGGTTGGCAACTTCTGCAATTGATAAGACGTTTATATATATATATATATATATATATATATATATATATATATATATATATATAGAGAGAGAGAGAGAGAGAGAGAGAGAGAGAGAGAAAATACAACATGCAACATATATATTTACATATTAGAAGGTCCATCTCCCACAATCTAACACTACCATCACATTTCAAAAAAGAGAGCCTTACCAAATCTATTTTTGACTCAGAATCAGGTAGCTATTGGGCGTGATAAGTTGTGACCATTCTCGGCAATTCAACATAGGTAACGACTGGACTGGCCATCCAGACTGTTACCTAAATTTCGAATTGAGAAGAACCATAACAGCTAGACATTACCGAGATTTACGGTAATAGTCTAGATAATAAAAAATAATACTCCAAATAAGAGAAGTTGCAAGAAGAACAACCGAGAAAAGAAGGAGCATGCGCTGCTCTATATAAAAGAGCAACGCAAATAAAATACATGCAACAAAAAGAAAAAACATATAGAAGGCCTTCTCTCGAAAACTCTCTTGCGTGGAAACCTCAAAAACAACACAAAACCATACTTACTTTATTCTGTTGCAGGCATACATGGTAGAACGTCAAGAAACATCTAGCTGTTTGCAAGGTTAGTAAATAGGCTGGAACCAGTTAAGCAGAAGCAAAACAGAAAGATCAGTCGTTGGAAAAGCCAACATCTGGTATCAAAGCCTAGTTACTAACCTTGCAAAAAAGAGATGAGAGAATCAAATCAGGTACACATTATCATAAGAAGAGAGAAGGAAAAAAACCATAAGCTTACTTTATAGAAGGCCTTCTCTGGAAAACTCTCCTGCGTAAAAACCTCAACAACAACACAAAACCATACTTACTTTATTCCACTCCAGGCATACATGGTAGAACGTCAAGAAACCACAAGCTTCAATAGGCTGGAACTAGTCAAGCAGAAGCAAAACAGAAAGATCAATCATTGAAAAAGCCAATATTTGGTATCAGAGCTTAGTTACTAACTTTGCAAAAAAGAGATGAGAGAATCAAATCAGGTATATATTATCATAAGAAGAGAGAAGGAAAAAAAATAGAGGTAAAGGAGGAGAGGTCGAGAGGCCAAAAGGCCGAAACAGAAATAACCGTGCTAACTGAGAGATCGAAAGGCCAAAAATAGAAATAGTTACGTCGATCGAGAGGTCAAAATGCTACAAACTGAAACAATCACGCCAACCGAGAGGTCAAAAGGCTACAAACTGAAATAACCACCCCAACCAAGAGACTAGAAATAGAAACAGTCACGTCAACTGAGAAGTTAGAAATAAAAACAGTCGCACCGATCGAAAGGCCAAAATGTCAGAAACAGAAACAGTCGTAACTGACCCAAAGGCCGAAAGGTTAGAAGGCAGACCGTAGGCCAAGGAGTGGATCTCCACTTGCCTCTATCCATCAAACTCTCTCCTCCTGCCGTCCTCTCTCTTATGTTAAACAAAAAACATAGATCATCAGGCAGTTTCAAAAAACTGTGGGCCGAAACGGCAATTTCCTGAAACCGCTTCAAGTAGCAAACTGAAAAGTTTGTTAGGCCCCGGCCGATTTTCAGATTTTATAAATTTGTCACTAAACAAAATTATGAATATATCTATATATTTTCAAATAAAAAGACTATTTTGCCCTTATTGTACAAAAAATCGATTTTACTCTTTGGCGGTTTATGAAAATTATGAAATACTAGGCTCTAACTTTACATTTTTGCCCTTCCCGATTGAGATAGTTTCCTTTTTGCCATCGTGTCAAAAGGTAGGTTTGTTCTTGTATTTTTAAATATTTACAGATTCTAGCTAAGGGTTAAAATTATAGTTTTAATCGCTATCAGTTACGAATTCTACAAAAATACCAAAGTATAATTTTACAAGTTTATCCTTAGGCTTTTTCAAAAATTTCAAAAGTAGACAGATAGTTAAAATTTTTGTTTTACCCCTAGTATTATTTGAAAATTCTAAAGGCAGATTTTTTTTGAAAAAATTGCAAGTTTGTCCCAAGTAGGTTATAAAATGATTTTAGTCTGTTTTGTGATATTACGCATCGTTCTAACTTGATCCTTGCTATTTGTGTTTTTTGTTTTATGTTTGTTTTCTTTTTAGACCATCTAATTATTATAATTGCCAAAAACATAAAAATGAGTTCCAGAATATATGTGTCTGAATTGGCAAAAATTGAAAAATTGAACAATCTAAACTTCTAAACATAGAAGAGAATAATTCCACTTATTGTAATACTTAAGGGTATTAAGTACGTTCGAAAGAAAACTATACGTCCACCACCACCAGACGCAACTGAGCAATAAATAGAAATGTATAAAATATTTTTAAAGGATGACACCATAGCAAGGACAATTATGTTTACCTATATGGAGGATGACCTAATTAGGGTCTTTGAAGAATTTGAGGCCGCCAAAGAGTTGTTTAACTTAATAATAGCTAAGTATGATACAATTGTCAAATTACATATACACCTTTAAAATGAAAGAAAGAGATTAGTAGAACATGTAAACCACATGTAATGGCTAGGGACTTAGCCGTGACAAAATCAGTTATCCAAAAACCGATGCAGATATCAACTATATTGAACAATTTGCTCCCCTCATAGAATATGGTCACCACTTTCCTCAAGTTAAGGCTTAAAATTAACCCCTTAAACTAGCAATAGATCAAGAACATATGATCAAAAATAAGAAAGCAAAGTTGCTAGTGGTAGAAGATGAGATAGGGTCTAGCTCCAAACCCAATAAGAAGAAAAATAAATCAAATAAGAAGTTTGGCAAGAATAATAAGGACGGTTAAAATTTTAAGAAGTCGTAGAAAATCGCTTCTCGGGTCTAGTGTTTCAACTGCGAATAGATAAGACATCACAAAAGGGACTACCTCAACAAAAAAATATGGAGGAAACAACCCATAACGTAGACAATCGGGGAAGGAGGACATAATTTGAATAATTTCAGAGTATTTGTACTTCGATCACTTGGTGAAAGATTGGTGGATAGACTTCGGAACTACATGACACATTTCAAAGACCAAGAAAGGGGCAATGAACCTAAAGGAATACAAATTCGGTGAACATCGAGTCTACATGGGAAATAATACCTTCTCGGATATTTTGGGAATTGGGTCCTTTAGAATATTTTTACAAGGAAAAACAATTTTATTAACTAATGTATTAATTGTGTCATCTATAAGGCACAATTTAGTCTCGGTCTCTGCCATAGTAAAAAAAGGTTTTCAGGTTAGGTTTATTCCTCGCTAGGTGATTGTGGGAAAGCATGGGAGAATATTATTTTTTTGGTAATTTGATGTAGAGCATAGACTTTTAAAATTTATGTTAATTAAATTCATACTTCTTCTACTTATATTGAGTGTGCATTTTTTGTTGATGTGAATATGTGGTATAAATGCCTTGGGCATATAAGTCTAGAAAAGTTGAGAAAATTATCCAATTTTGATTTACTGCTTGAATTTGAGAAAAATACTTTTAATAAGTTCAAAGCTTGTATACAAGGAAAGATGACAAAGAAAGTTTTTCCCAAGAAATAAAAAAGGGCAACAACCCTGTTGGAGGTTATTCACACGAATTTATGTGGGCCTTTTAGAGTAAAGTCACATCATGAAAAGGTTATTTTATAACCTTTATCAATGATTACTATAGATATATGTATTTATATATTTTGACACATAAATCTGAGGCACTTGATACTTTTAAAGAATATAAGTAAGAAGTGGAAAACCAATTAGGGCATTTAATCAAAGTCTTAAGATCAAATAGAGGTGTTGAATATACCTTGGTAGAATTTCTTTAATTCTGTAAATACTTTGGTATTGCAAAGCAAAATACAGTGCCCAAAACACCTCAACAAAATGGTGTAGCTAAGAGATACAACAGAACCTTGTCGAATATAAAAGGTCTATATTGATCGATGCCTCTCTACTAAGAGTCTTTTAGGGAGAAACAGTAAGTACAGCAGTTTATATACTCAATAAAGTACTGTGTAAAGCTACATTCACTACACCATATAAGATGTGTTTCAGAAGAAAACCCAACCTAGGTCATCTCAAGAGATGGGGATCTGTTGTACATGTAAAGATCCTTAATCAGTCTAGAGATAAGGTAGACAGTATGTCCTTAAGATATATATTTATTGGATATCCGAAAGGTTCAAAAGGATATCAGTTTTATCATAAGAACCACAAACTCATTGAAAGGAGAGATGTTGAGTTCTTAGAAGATACTAAGAATGACATATTTGAAAACAATGATGAATGTGTTGATAATTTATTATACCTAGATCAATCATCTCTTTAGCCTATAGAAGATCTTCTTGAAACAACCGAAATCTTAAGTGGACATAAAAGGCCAAGAGCCACTCTATCCTACTTAAAGGATTATCACACTTATCTTACAGAAGAAGTGTATAATTCGATGGACTTAGATAAGTTGACTGATAACTTGACTTATTAGCAAGCTATTAACTCGTTAGAAGCATCAGACTTGATAAAAGCCATGGATGAGGAAATTGAATCTATTGAGAAAAACTAAGTTTGAGAATTGGCTGACTTGCTAAAAGGAAGAAAAGCTATAGGTTGTAAATGAGTTTTGAAAAAAAAATAAAATGTCAATGGTAGAATCGACAAGTTTAAAGAGAGGTTGGTTGAAAAGAGTTTTTCACAAAAAAAGAGGATAGATTAAGTTGAGGCACATTCTCCACTTGCAAAATTTGTATCCATACGAATAATTTTGGCAATATCTATATACTATGATTTGGATTTACATCAGTTAGATGTAAAGACAACATTTTTAAATGAAGATTTAGAAGAAATCATATACATGCAACAACCCGAAGGATTTGTGGTTGAAGGCCAAGAAGATAAAGTATATAGATTGAGAAAATCCCTATATGGCGTGAAACAATCACCTCGCCAATGGTATTTCACTTTTCAAAATATCATTATAGAACTTAGGTTTGTGGCTAATAAACTTAATCACTATGTATATGTTTAGAACAGTAGAAGCTACTTTGTCATCTTATCATTATATGTAGATGACATATTGTTGACAAGAAATGACAATGAGATGATTATCAAAACGAGGTCATGATTGAACTCCAAGTTCAAAATGAAGGATATGGGGGAAGCATCCTATATCCTATGAATAAAGATCTCTCAAGATAGAGAATCTAGACTCTTATACCTGAGTCAAAAGAGAGATATTGACTATATCCTCAAAAAGTTTATAATGGGTGAATGCAAGTCTGTTGATACACATGTTGCAAAAGGGGTCAAAATAAGTAAGGTTGATTGTCCTGGTGAAAGAGACGATCAGCTAATGTTCCTTATTTACAAGCTGTGGGTAGCTTGATGTATGCTATGTTGTGTACAAGATTTAATATCAGCTTTGTTGTTGGTCTTGTAAGTAGATATCAAAGTAATTCTAGATGGCAACACTAGGTAGCTGTGAAAAGAATTTTAAGATATCTAAAAGGAACAAGAGACTTGAAACTATGTTTTCAAGTAAATGAACTAAACGTGGTAGGATACTCAGATGCTGACTTTGCTGGGAGTAAAGATGACAACAAATCAACTTCGGGTCAAATATTCTTATTTAGAGGTGGTGCTATTTGTTGGAGATGTAAGAAAATAGGGTTTTATAGCATTGCATACACAGTAAGCAGAGTATGTAGCTTGTTGTATGGCTGCAACGAGTGTTGTTTGGATAAGCCGCTTTATACGTGATTTGAAGTTGAAAATAACCGACGAGCCAGATGTTATTTACTGTGATAACAATGCAGCAATTACTCTTATCAAGAGTGGAGTTGATTGCTAAAAAAGAAAGCATATAATGGTGAAATACCACTATGTTCATCATATGGTTATGAGAAATGAAATATCATCTTATACATGCCAACAAATGATATGTTGGCAGACTCCTTACTAAAGGCATAATAGAGGAACTTTTCTCAAAATATGTTATAAATATGGGTTTGAGGTATGTTTGATTGTTGTGTAGGAAGATAACCACATAACAGATAAAAGTGTTGTATAGGTAAACAATCATACAACGGACAGATTGTTGTGAAAGAAAATAACCACACAATGGGTATTGATTGCAGCAACAATCATGAAAGGACAGTACTAGGTAAACCCTCTAAAAGTGGGAGAAAACGAGTATGTTGGTACACTTTGCTCAAATGGCTAAGTGGGAGATGATAAATTGTGGTCATTTTTGATAATTCAGCAAAGGTAATGACTGGACTGGTCATCCAAACCGTTACCTCAATCTCGAATTGAGAAGAACTATAATAATCGGATGTTACCGAGATTTACTGTAACAATTTGGATAATAAAAAATAACTCTCCTTTATATCAATAGAGGAGCGCAAGAAAAAACATACACAAGGCCTTCTCCAATAAAATCTCCTCCGTAGAAACCTCAATAACAACATAAAACCATACTTACCTTATTCCGTTGCATGCGTACCTGTATGAACATAAAGAAGCCGTGAGACGATACTTACCTTATTCCGTTGCATGCGTACCTGTCTGAACATAAAGAAACCGCGAGCTTCAAATCGCTGGAAATAGGCACGCAGAAGCAAAACAAAAGATCAGTCAGACGGAAAAGCGTTCTCTGCAGTCGCGGCAATAGAGGGTCTTAACAAGATCCAGACTGGAACGTTGCTTTCCTTGTCCGAGCAAGAGTTGGTTGACTGTGATCCTTATGACCATGGATGCAATGGAGGTCTCCCGGAAAACGCTTTCCGGTTTGTTGCAGAGAATGAAGGGATTACGACGGAGAACGACTATCCTTATGTTGGCTACCAGTATTCGTGTGACACAACCAAGGTTGCGTTCGGTCCTTCCCTTTTAGATATTTGAATTCCATCTCCTGCAGGCTGCATCATATAGTTGCATTGCTGAATCGTAAATGCATTCATGCATGCTCTCTCTAGGCTAACCTGCTGCTTCATACGTCTGCAGCTCGGAAACCATGCCGCTGTCATTCAAGGTTATGGCTTAGTGTACACACATGATGAGACGATCTTGGCGGAAGCTGTGGCAGATCGGCCCGTATCAGTTGGTATTGATACAGGGGATGAAAGCTTTATGCGCTACTCTACGGTATGCTCTTTCTCTCTCTCTTCGAGTCTTCGTTTGTAACGTACGTATATAGATATACAATGGAAGCGGGTATTAGATAGGTATAGGGTAGGTGGTCTCAATTTGCTATGTCATGGAAAGTTATTAACTTCCCTGGGACTTGGATCACATTTTATCGAATTAAAAACTAACCTTTGTGCATGCGTGCAGTCGAACCCTGTATCGTTAGCAACTTGCACAAAATAGGTTTCACTCCGAAACCTACGAACCTTGAGTATTTCTTTGTCAAGGAATCGCATTACTTGTTCAATGTATTTGATGCCTTGTTTTATGCTTATGCAAACCATGAGTTAATATCTGCTTAAGGAATCGCATTATACTCATGTATTTGGTGAAAAGCTAGAATACCCAATTGGTTGCTCTTCGACATCAATGCTATATGAACAACATCCCCAGAGGAAAAAGAAAAGCTTGCTTCGTGTTTCCGTTAATTCAGGTTATGAAATCTGTCTTACTAAATTATCTCCTGAATCAATCATAGGGCGTTTACAAAGGGCCATGTGGAACAAATCTCAATCATGCAGTCACAATAGTTGGATACGACACAACCGCTGATGGAACCGATTACTGGATAGTGAAGAACTCATATAGTACCTCATGGGGTGAGGATGGATACATCAGAATGCTGCGCAACATTGCTGATCCTGCTGGTCTGTGCGGGATCGCCATCAGGCCCGTTGTTCCCGTATAAATCATGCTTTTGCATACGATAACAGATGCTTTTCCATTACTAAATCGTTCTTGAACAAACATCATAATGATGTTTCTGTGTGGATTGCCTATGTATGAGTGTTACCGGAATAAAGCCATCCTACAGGGACGAGCAACTCTTGGTGTTTATACAATTATGACCATAGTTGGTGTGTACGACAGTGCAGTATCTCGATAATAAGATTTCAGTGTGATGTTTGAGAATGAGTTTATTCGAAATATGTCCTTAAGTATCTCATCTCGCTGTACTTTTTTAATTAGAGAGAAAATCATCCAAAAAACCAAGGATAAGGTCTAATATTAATATCTTAGACTGTTGTTTGGTTGTCCCTGCATGCAGACCCCTACGATATACACACCCCATGGTATTGAACTCATGATCTTCAATTTGAATTCTTTTGAGTCATCTCCGATCCAGGAAAGGTGAGGTTTACGATAAGTTGAGGCATTCAGTTCTCGGAATGCCTGCCCATGCCAGTCAAGGTTAGAGATGACAAATGCTTTAGATTAGATCTCATATCCGTAATAAATCTAGTTACATGGATTCACCAGGAAAGCAAGTTCCACCAGAAAAATCAAGCCGTTGTTTAGGATTCGATTTTTAGTTTGTTATTCCTGTGGACATTTAATTCAAAGTAAGTCTATGACTGTGAGAATTCCGGCATGAACACTCTGAATATCGTAAGATTCATGATATAGAGCAGGCCATGCGGAACAAATACGTATCATCTATGTGGAATCTCCATAAGATTCATGTGCCCATATAGGGTATGCACAAAAGTGAAATCCATCATATAATTTTTAGCATGAATGTGGCGTACTTATGTGTATTGCTGGATAATAAACTAAGCTTCGGAGATAATGTTGTTCAAATGAATCCTATCGTTCTGTAAGGCTCTCATTGTTTTTAGCTCGGAATAAAATGAATCCGTCACAGTTCCGATTGTTCTCTCCTGATTGTTTTTCCTCTTGAGGTTTTCCCCTATTTATGAGGTGAAAACAGTCGAAATTAAGATTCCAAATGGGTCAAATGTTGCATTAGCCATCCATCTGCAAATACATATAAATGTTGCATAAAACACACAATCACAAGATTGGTTTACACAAAACGTAAAACAAGAGAAGAAAGACGGAATTTATGTGGTTCGGGAAGAGATCCCTGCTCCACGGACAAGATTAGGAAGAATTATGTTTCACTATGACAAAGAACAGCACGATACAATTAATGATCTCTCTCAATCTCAATATTCTACTACTGTTCAAGTAAGCAATTCATGCTTAACCATCAGACCTGATCTCATTATTTATTTAATATATATAGAGAAAGAGGCTAATGAAACACAATAACTTGTAGATTTTGATCCCTCCATAATTTGAAAGATTCTTTTGAGTTTTGAAAGCAACAAGAAAAAGAGTTGAGTTTCAAGTGCAGGCCTCCATTCTACAGAGAGGTATTGACAGTTATTCTCAATTACAACCCAAAAGAATGCCTTACAATGATAGAATGCAATACAAACAAGGACAACGAACGCGTCACCTATAAGGCTATAACTAACGTCTAGAGCTCTTCTACTGATCTCCCCACGAAGGATGAGAACCTATGATCGGCCCGTTACTATCTGACAGCTCTATCACTGACCTACAGAGGAAATAAATGAGAGATAATAGATCTTATGCAGTTTAACTTCCCCGAGAATGGAGGTGAGATTGGAAACTTCACCACCTTGAGAAGATAAGAGCATCAATATGAATATCACACTGTAGTTTAAGGGGGGAAATTTCCACATGTTATTTATGAACTTATATAGATTTCAATGCTTAAATTTAAATTCAGATTCTTGCTTGCTCACCAAGTACAAACGGGAGATACTAATAATATGACTTGTAGATTAAATTAAGTTTCATATGGTCAAAAAATTGAAAGACTTCAGGACAAAATAGTTTGGAATTTCAATGTTCATGACCCTACAAGAACATCAAGGTAGCTTCAGTTTTCTACTCTCTGCCTCTCTCTCCCTCTCCTCTCTCTCTCTATATATGTGTGTGTGCATGCGCATGTGGGTGTGTAACGTTCAACCCGAATGTTCTCTTTTGTCAAACCCTAGGATAGCCAGGGCAACTTGTGCTGTTTAACTAAAGTTCAAATTTGGAAACTACAGAATTAGTTACTACTTGGCTATCGTACACGCATCAGCTAGCATATTGAAAAAGAAAGGAGAAGCATATAATCGGGTTTAAGAACCTCAAGAAATAACTTCAGAGACATCCAGTACTCTACTATTATTTCCAAACCATAATTCCAACAACTACAAACTTATTGAATATGTCTAAGTGATCTGCTACGCCAAACTATCACACTCAGATCATACTTCTTTCTTTCTAGAGGACTTCTCATAATGAGAGTTCATATCTAGAGCTCATCTTTGAGATTGTCACTTGCAGAACCCTTGGTAGGATAGACTGCATATGAGGCTATCCCACAAAGTCCCTCGGTTTGTGATACATCTCTTTGCATCCTGATATAACCACTCTCTCCCCAACTTGCTCCCCATGAATTCTTGACGATCCAATAATTTTTTCCATCTGGGTCAGTGCCATATCCAACGGCTGCGACTCCATGATCAAGCTCGGTGCCGCATGGCCCGGTAAAGACACCCTGCCATGGTTCGTGCACACATTAGAAATTCAATTCTAATTACTTTTAAACAATAAAAGACACATATTTCACTGGAAATTGCTTTCCCTAAGCCTCTTCCAATTCATTTCTTCCGGTCCAATGAGCATTTTCGGTTCTTCGTGAGGAAAGCATGAATGAGCACGAATAGAAATGTTTTGAAAAGTCAAATTCTTAGAGCAATGTGGACACTAAAATTCAATAATTATTGGAAACTCAAGAAGTGGAATTAAATTGGGTAGAGATCGATCCACCTGGCTGTAGAATTGGAAAGCTGTGCCGCTAGCTTCAATGGCGACCGAGACGGGTTGCTGGGCTACTGCTTCCTTCAAAGCTGTCTCATTGTTGGTGGGGACACTCACATATCCATCGATGGTGGCGTCATGGATTTTCAACTATGAAAAAAAAAAATGTCAAATGATTATAAGAAAACTACAAAGAAAATATCGCATGATATGATATGATATTTATAATTTTCTTATTATTTAATTAGCCTTTTATTTGCATAATGAGAAAAAGTGCTCGTTTAAGAAAATTAAATTATGAAATCCAAACATACCCAAATAGCGTAAGAATTACATACCTTAGATGTCTTACAACTGCCTTGTTTTCCCGTGTAAGGATACTTATCATAGGAAGCGATTCCTCCATTTTTAATCACAAACTCGAAGGCGTTGGCCATCAATCCACCATTGCAGCCATTGTCAGTTGTATCACAATCAACCAGCTCTTGCTCTGATAAGGAAATCAATTTCTTGGTCTTGATGGCTGTTATCCCTTCGATTGCAACATTAGTCGAAAATGACCAGCAGCTACCTGCAGGGTCCATTAATCAACGTAATCAATTGTATCGTCGGAGCATCTACCAAGTTAAGGACAGATTAGTTTACTTTATTTTGATATTGCATAAGGAGCCGGGAACTCCTGGTTAGGCAGTTCGCTACAGAAACCTTTTCGCTGAAGGTGATGAGTTTGATAGCTTGTTATGAGTTCATATATTTTTCATCATGTTTTTTATGCTTCTACATTAGCAGCTAGCATCGACGGAGGCGGCACAGCTTGCCATTTGAATCAAAATTTTCCAAATGGAAAGTTCATGATTTAATCTGCACCTAATATCATTATATGAATTCCCATGCATTAAAGAATAGTGGGAACTGAAAATTACTAAATGAAGAGATCGTTTAATACCACGATGCCATGACTTTGGAGACTGGATCTATTATATCTCTAATTTTTCATATTATAAGTAATAAAAATCCATTTAATTTCAGTTATGTTTCCTTTTTTCCTTTTTCATGCATGAATTCGTTTACTGAATTAAATCCCATTCCAGAGAGAGAGAGAGAGAGAGATCTTGAAAAATGAGTAAAAGTGGACGCAAATCCACAACTTTTTGGTTTCTGAGAAAAAAAACTTTCTGGTTTAGAGAGAATCATTAAAATTCAATTTTCCAAAGATGGTTTTTTCTGTAAAGTTTACCGCATTGTTGCTGGTTCTTGACGCTGGTAACAGCACCCAATTTTCTCCAATCGATGGAAGCCGGAGGATCAGCGATTCCCTCGTGCTTCTTTGCCGCCGGAGGTGATCCATGCAAGATCCGGTGGTGGTCGATCTTAGAGTTGGCGTATAGCGATCGGAATTCCTGGTTGGTCTGGTCGCCAAACTCATTAAGCTTGAGCTTATATGAGCCACCCTTCTTGTTGAAGTTGTGAATGAAATGGACGTTGTATTTGAACACATTGAACCGTTTCAACAATTCATCAACGTCCCTAGAAATCGTATGATGGCCTCTCCACCTCTCATACAAATTCCACAAACTCTCTTCGCTCTCCAAATCGTTTTCCTCGATCACGATGCCGTTGGCGAGACCAATATGATCGAGGAGAAGGCACAAAAACAGAACCACAAAAGACACAAGAATTTTTCTCATTTTGATATAATGATGTGTTCGAGGCTGAGAGTGAAGGACGGAGATTGATAAGATGATGAATCTGGAGGAGATAGGATGGGATTTTATAGAGGAGGGAGAAGGCAGATAAATTTAATTTAAGCAAACGCCCTTGCTCGAACACAAGCAACAGAGATGCCAAAACGTGCGGGGTGGAGAGAGAGAGAGAAGGAAGGTGGTTCGAGATTCGAGTGTCTTGACTTTTCTTTCTTTTGAACTTATCATTGTATTTTCTAACATCGTGCTAACGGTAAATCGAAATTCTTTTTTTATACCTTTTCGGTTTTTATTGTTTAACAAGGCTACTCAATTCTAAACAAGCATATTGTTCACGATGAAGGGTCCTATTTTAGCGTTAAAACCGGCATAATTACAAAAGAAAATTTTACACCATAATGTTTATGTCCTTATTTCGTTTAATTTTATTTTATTCTCTATTTATTTATTATATTAAGTGTAAATAAGTAAATACATTCTAAAAATAAAATACAAATATTTTAGAAAGTCAACTTCCGTGGCCAAACAGAAAAGTTGTATTTTTATGAATCATCATCATCGGTTTTGTATGTCTACAAATCTAATAGTAAGATATAATATTATTTTATATAAAATACCAACCAGAAAATGTTTATAACTTTTTAAAAATAATTTCCTTTGTAGACATTTTGATATTACATGGATAAATATGGGCACTGTTTGACTATTATGTTTTTAAAAAAATTATGATACTTTGCTAAGTTATTGTATACTACAGTATGCCTATTAAATTTGTTGTACGCGATCATAATGTTGGTTGAGTTACATATTTGCTATTATTTTTTAAATTCTTTCATATTTAAGAAATGTATTAAACTCTCATTCATTTTACTTTCTAGAATTAATTGTCAGGTTTTATTATTTTTCTCTTTTTAGCATACCAAAGCTTACGTAGCGCTTAGCTACACAGGTCGGCTGCATATGCGGCTCTAAACCCTATTGACAACACTGGTTTAAACCAAAATTAAGCCGGTTTCAAAACTAGCCGTACTCATCTTTGCACCCGGAACCATATAAAATTTGGTTATGGTTCCCCCTTTTACGAAACGGAACCGGAACTGGAACCAAAACCAGTGGCTCAAACTGCTGCTTTCAGTCTCTTTTTATAAGTTTTTTTAATTCTCTTTTTAACCTTTTCTTGAGTTTCTCGATTTTTAGTTCAAACGGAACCGAAACCTGAACCAGGTAAAACCTGGTTCTCTTTGATGGTTCTGTTTAACCGAAACTGGTTTACCCAGGAGTTGAGGTAATTGGATTAATAAGGATGAAATCATTCTAGCGAGAGAACCATATGGTCGTAAAATAAGCTGGGTTTAGGGATCGATGACACAATGATGCAATTAATAAAAATTACATAAATAATATTGGGGACTCCCTCATGGTTTATCTTTTCAAGTCCTCTTATAAAGCCATTGAGGCATGATGAACGTGTGGAAAAGATTGACCGCTATTGCCTCCGAGCATATATGCATGTTAAGTCCTCATAATTAATTCAATCTCTTACTTAAAATTTGTTCTCATAATTAACCAAGTAGAAAATTTTAAGGAAAATGATAGAGCTGTAAGGAGCATCTGTCATATGATTTAGATCAAAAAGTTTGGGTGTTTTAAGATTTTCGCTTAAGTGTGTGTGTGTGTGTATATATATATATATATATATATAGAGAGAGAGAGAGAGAGAGAGATATATATATATATATATATATATAGAGAGAGAGAGAGAGAGAGAGAGAGAGAAATTATGATGGCCTTGACTGGTGATCTGGGCTTAGAAGGCAAGTATTATAATTCGAAATTCCATTATGAACATATATAGCAAGCAATATAATTCGCAGTGAGCGTATATTATATATATATATATAGTGATCTGAGCTTAGAAGGTGAGTATTATAATTCAACGTTCCATTATAAACGTCTATAGCAAGCAATATATTTCATAGCTGGCATTGTGGGTTGGCATTAAACCAAACTTGACTCAGCCCTTATCGAGCTCATTTAGAATGACTTTCTCACGTTTATGTGATGGGTTTACGCGGATTTTGGAGCCTAACTTTATCAACGCATTGTCTGAACAGCTTTGGTTTTTCCTAGTTATTGTTAAATGGATCCAGATGGGTTTCTGGATCTGATCAGGGTCCAAATAGCAACACCTAAACCCACTTGCATAATGGGCCATTGTCTGCTATCTTCGGACCATTTTGTGCCTGATCTGCTTATTTACATAATGGCATAATTAACACACCACTTAGACATGACCGGCCCAGTTGTTCCAACCAGAATGGCACCACTCGTAGAACCGACCATAACCGGAACCGGGAAGCCCTCCAGCTCAGTTACAGTTCATGGTTTCTGGAAACCAGTCCGAAACCAGTGCCCATGGTTGCCTCTAACTATATTTTAAATATTTTCACCAATAATGTTTATCCCGCACAAATATAATTGGAGTTTATCCTTCACTGAATATACTTTTATATTCTAAGTTCTTGTCTTTGTCACTAACATTTTAAATAAAGGAATTCACCCATGCTAAACTGAAATGAAAGATCAAGAGTTCGAAACAGGGGCTTACATATCTGGTATGGTAGGGTCTGTCTACCCTTGCTTCCAGCCATAAAATCACTGTAATTTATCCTCCGCAGGATATATTTTTCTGTATTCTATGTTCTTTCATTTGTCATTAACCTTTTCTTTTTCCGTTACAGGAGGAGGTCGAACCTGCTGAAACTGTCATTCACCTTTCGTAAAACCGGAATCGGCCCGAGATCAAAACCAGCAGTTCTAAACGATCAGTTCCAGAATTGTTTTTAAAAAAATAATCTTTTAATATATTTTTCTGGTTGAAGTGGTTTCAGACTCAAGCCCTGAAACCTGCGGTTTCAAAACCAGTCCCCAGCCTATTCAGTTATGATTTAATCGAACCAACCGTTGAAGTCATTGGATGATGCCCACCATTGTCTACTCGACCTGTTTTTTAGGTATAAATGTAATGACATTATCTTTCATCTCTTCTTAAACACCTTTAAAATATTTTGATGGGCGAATATGGTAGTAGGTGAGATTCGGTTTTCCTATATATATATATATATATATATATATATATAGACATAAAAAAGAAAGAGTAGAGAATGCAAACCAAAGCCACTGATGTATATACTCTATTCAAATTAATTTTAATAATTCCATCCAAAGACATGAATGATTGGGACTCAAATTAAAAAGTGAAAATACGTACTTCAGGAGATGGCTGATTGGTAACCATACCAGCTTGAATCAGAACTGAACCATGTTGAAAACCAGTTGAAACCAAAAGCGGCTAAGCCGAACCCGGAATTCCTTGAATTCAACACATTTATCGTATATGGTCTTGATGAATATTGGTTTCTCTATACGAAAATCACATTTACAATATAATTATCAATCAATTTTATACATATATAATCATCATAACTTTGCTCATGCAAGGGATCAGGGCTGCGTTAGGCATCCAACAGCCAATGTAAAACTTTGTTGGGCCTATCAGCAATGGATTCTATAAATTATGAACATTGTATTTGGGGCATTCCTTCTTAGAGACGCACTGTAGATCCTCAATAAAATAAAAAGTACACAAGGGTCTCTCCATCTTCGGTCGAATATATTGAATCAATTGTAGGGAGGGTTCTCACATCATGGATATGGGTAAAAAAGTTTATCCCGCTACATTATCCCCGAATGTAGTGAACAAGTTACAATAAGGGTTCATGCATTATCAACATGAACGGATGTGGGGGTAAAGAACCTATTACTAAATAATAAGATTCGTATTCGTACCTAAAATATCATAACATTAACCAACAAGTTAATAGAGATGGTATATACTATTCGGAGAAAGATTCACATTCTACGTGTACAAGAGATAAAGTAGGTTGGAGAAAAACAAAGGAAATTAACAATACAAGTTTTAAATTGTGGTACTAAAAAAAGATTTAAAATGGAGTTGATATTATTATAAATCAAGATTTAAAGGATAGTATAGTACACATACAACGATGTGGTGACCGAACTATTATAATAAAATTAGTGTAAGGAGTATATATTTTGAATATAGTTTGCGCTTATCCACCAAAGTAGATTAGAAGATACAAAGAAAGCTTTTTTTGGAGGAGTTAGATAAGTTAATTCAAAGAATTTGAGCAAGAGAGATGATTTGTTTGGGAAGAGACTTAAATGGACATGTCACTAAAAATGCATTAGGATATCAAAGTATTCATGAAAATTATGGTTTTATAGATATAAATGAGGAGGGTAGGGAGATTTTAAATTTTGCTATAACTTTTGATATCTTTATACCCAATGCAATTTCAAAAAATGAGATGAACATTTAATTACTCATAAGAATGGTTTGTCACAAACACAAATTGATTATTTTGTTTGTAGGAAAAAAGATAGATCTTGTTAAGATCGTAAGGTAATTATAGGAGAAATCTTAACTACTCAATATTAACTTTTAGTAATGGATTTATTGATAAAAAATGTACAAAAAAATAGAGTGTATAGAGCTAACTTTTAGTAATGGATTTGAAGGTAAAAAGTGGATAAAAAAGAATAGAGTGCATAGAGTTATTCGGACTAGTGGTGGAACCTCAAATTTGAGAAAGAAAATATATTTAAATAGAAAGTTCTATAAGGAGATGTTTGGAATTATGTAGGTACACCTTCTGATATGTGAAACAATATGGCTACATATATTATAAAAGTGGCAAAAGGTATATGTTAGGTGTATTTAAAGAAGGTGTATCGGCACAAAAAAAAGCTTCATAATAGAGTGAAGTGGTCTAAGATAAAATCAAGACAAAGATGAAATGTTACAAATTGCATTATCCAAAGAAGACTAGTAAAACATGGGAGGCTTATAAAGAAGTAAAGAAAGAAGTGAAAAAAACTGTTAGTACAATAAAAGCCAAAATTATAAAGTATTTATATAAAAGGCTTAACTCAAAAAAAGGTAAGAAATATATTTTTAGGATAGCTAAGGGTAGATATAAGAAAACTAAGGATCTTACTTTTGTTAGATAAATCAAAGATGAGGATGAGAAGATTCTAGTGAGAAATGATAATATCAAAAATAGATGAAAAAATTATTTCTATAGACTTTTTAATAAAAACACAAATGATAATATTAGCTTAAGAGAGTTAGCTAAATTAGAAAAGTATACAAACCATAATTCTATCGGCGTATTCAAAAGAATGAAGTCAAAGAAGCTCTTAAATATATGAAGGTTGGTAAATTCATAGGACGAGACAATATTCCGAAGTATGAAAAATCCTGAGAGATTAAGCTCACTTGGCTCACAAGACTATTTAATAAAACATGAAGAACCCAAAAGATATCGAGGAATGGAGAGCGAGTACACTTATACCCATATATAAAAACAAGAGAGACATTCAAAATTATTCAAATTATCGAGGTATCAAGTTAATGAGCCGTACTATGAAATTACGGAAAAGAATTATCGAATGTAGGTTAAGACAAATATAGAGTACAATAGAGAACCAATTTGTATTCATACCCAACAGATATATTATTAAAGCAATTCATTATATGATATTTTATAGTAAAAAAGAAGAATCTTTACGTGATATTTATTGATCTAGAAAAACTTACGATAGGGTGTCAAGAGATGTTCTTTTGACAACCTTAGAAAAGAGAGGTATCTCATAGACATACATAAATATGATAAGAGATATGTATGATGATACAAAAATATGTGTGAGGACTCATGAAGGAACGACAAACTCCTTTGAAATTAATATTGGGTTACATCAAGGATTAACTTTAAATCTATATTTATTTATATTGGTCATTGATAAGTTAACAAAACATATTTAAGATGAAGTACCTTGATGTATGTTATTTGAAATGACATTATATTAGTAGATGAGTCTAAGGAAAAAGTTAATAGGAAATTGGAGCTATGGAGAGAAACGTTATAAAGTAAAGGTTTCTTACTTAGTAAAACAAAGACAAATTATATGAAATGTAAGTTTGATCATTTGGGTACTTCAAAGAGGATAGATATTAAGAATGGCATATAGTGAATTCCTCACAAGGAAAGTTTTAAATACCTAGTGTCAATTTTTCAAAATAATAAAAAAACTGATGCAGAAGTTACACGTACAATTAATGTCAGTTGGTTAAAATGGAGAGGCGCATAAGGTATTCTATGCAATAAGAAGATACTTAATGCAACAATTAGGCTTACTATGTTTTATAATTATGAGTGTTAGGAGAATATATAGAATACAAGTTTGATCATTGGAGTACTTTAAAGGAGATAGAAATTAAGATTGAAACACATTACATCCCTCAAAAGTAAAGTTTTAAATTGAAAATTTGATGTAGATATTAGGCATAGAATTATTGTCGTTTGGTTAAAATAGAAAGGGCATCAAATATTCTATGTGATAAAAAGAACCATTACAGTTGAAAGGTAAATATTATAAAGCAACAATTAAACATGCTATGTTTTATGGTTTTGAGTGTTGGAAAATTAATCATCAATATTTACGTAAGATGTTTGAAGTAGAAATGAAGATGTTGAGATGGATAAGTGATCATACGAGAAAGACCGTATCCATAATGAGGTTATTAGAAACAAATTCGGTGTAACACCAATAAAGGATAAATTGAGGGAAAATTGTTTAAGATAGTTTAGACATGTAGAAAGACGACCCAAGGATATTTCCGTAAGAAGATAAGAAAAACTATATCATAAAAATGTTAAAAGAGAAAGAGAACTACTACAAAAGTGTTATAAAGAAACAATAAAGAATAATCTAGCATGACATATAATATGGCCCTGTGGAAACAAAGAATCCATGTAGTTGATCCCATCTAGTATGGGAAAAGGCTTAGTTGTTGTCATTTTATTTGCAATGGCATTCTCATTGTTTCCTCGTTGTGAGCTATTTGTACAATTTTAATCAACAATTGTTTTAAGAAATAAGCATCATCTATATGTATGGTAAGTCACCTACCCCTTCGTATATGACAGGAGGTTGTGCCATAGAACATCTTAATTTGTGAAAATATATTCTTCTATTTTGTTACATTGGCATGAATAATGTCCTGCCATATTGCTTCATGGACATGTCAAAACTTGTCATTTCTTTTGTTGTTCTTCATCATTCATTTAGTAGTTGCAGTAAATATTTCTACTTATCATGTCAAATCGGATTTGTTATCTATCTTCTACCTAACATTTATCAAGTCTTTTATAAAGGCTTAGGGTGTATCACCCGTACGCCTTGTATCATGCAATACAAGTTGTATCGCACGATATAGAACGATAATGTATCTTATACATGTATATCGTGGAGTCCCATGATATGATACTATTTTTAGTGGATCACACCTTATATTTGAATAATTAGACAATATAAAGACTATCAAACATGGTTTCACACAAGACCCACAATTTTATATCAGAATTATATCCAACTTGAGAACATTCACATCAAGAGCTGCAAACTTGAAGATTAGCCAAATAAATCAAGGAGGTTGGTTCAGTGAAGATATTTCAGTGGTCCTTGGAGCAGGGTTCCAGTGCAAAGAAAATTCGTCACTTGATAAAACTAGCATTGCCCGAAAATGAGCTTATGAGGCTGGAATCTTCACAAGGGCCTGAAATTGGTCAATAGGCAATTTTGTCTTACAATTATTATCAACGAGTAGCTACATTCTACTATAAGATCCCAAAGATCCCAAAGCAGTGACAAAAATCAACATCAACTGCTTATGTATAGCTTCAATATTGATATCTATAGTAGTTGAGCATTTCCTGCAATGGCATTCCCAACCAATATGTTAATTGTTGGTATCCTATTACATTTAACATACAATAAAGTTTCTCCTTCAGATTAAACAGTCTAGAGATTTCCTTACGTGCTTTTATTATGTCAAATGCAGCTGTTATTACCATTATCAAATTCCTCATTTCACACATTCACAACCCTAAATTTCCCAAGTTACTTCTATTCTCGAATTTTGATTATATACTTTTATCCTGATGTTGCTTACAAGTTCCTTCGGTTTTCGGTGCTTTCATCATACTCTAGCAGCTGCCGTTTCCCGATGCCTCTATACAGTAGATGAGGCAACCAGCTTAGATGCCAGATGCTCAGGGCCCTTCTAATGAGCACAGAGATAGCACGGTTTGGAGATGTCCTAGCAAAATTATAAGAGGATTAACAATCAAAAAAGCAAACTAAGATTGTTAAAGAACACAAATTGATTTCATTTCTGTTTCCATTATTTGGTCAAGCCTACCTTACAAGTTTTATTTTCAAAAGTTGGTACATTGTTGAAATCAAAAGTAACTCGATGTTGTTAAGCCACCAGTTAGAGTGATCGTAAATTCGTAATTGTTCCAACAAGGGCTCCCATGGGTGCTACATCCAGCACAATCGGATTGCACATCAAGTTACTAAGGGTGAGCATCCCAGCCTTAGTTTTAGGCTCGAATTTAACCCCTTGAAAGCTGGTTTAGTTGAGTTACCAATCGAAAGAAAAGGTAAATGCAATCACTCAAGGGATCAGTCAACTCTAGGAAACCAATGTGCAGAAAACCAAGACTTTACACTTAATTGATTGAAAAATCAGTTAATACAGTTTTGGTGAAGAAATCAAACCATAATTAATTGACTTAGAGCCTGTCAAGGATCTACGAAAGACCAAAGGAAAGCCTATAAAAGTTTGAGCGCAAGGATTTTGAGTCTTCAAAAAAACATATAAAAGACCTTAAAAAGCGTGAAGTCGCTAAGTAAAACAGGAGACGGCATCATTTCTACCGTCCAAAATTAAACCATTAGAAGCAAGAAAGACAAGCAGATGGCCTTTCTATCCTTAGCAACCCTGTGAAAAAGATAAAAAGAAACACGAAAAACAGAAGACAGCTTATGCCCCCGACCCACCTTATATAAGACAAATTACATCGATCATAGTATGAATGACATGAGATAGAGACCTTGTCCTCGAGCTCGGATTCCTCGACCGCGAGTATGTAGTCATCGTTCTGAGAGGAAGGCCATTGGGAAGGAAGAAGAAGAGAGAAAGGGACGACGGGAGTCGCCGTAAATTGGTGCGTGAATGAGGGGAACTGCAACATTCTCTCTCTCTCTCTCTCTCTCTCTCTCTCTCTCTCTCTCTCTCTCTCTCTCTCTCCACAAGCCAGGCACCAGGAGATCAAAACCTACAAAGGAATGTCCAAAAGACTCACACCACCAAAGGCGCACACCCCACAAAACTACTGAAATGCATCGCAAGTCCTCTTATTGAGGGGATATTGAAAAAAATAAAAGTGGGAAAAGGTTTGCCACGAACGCCGGTTCCTAAAAGTTGGCATTGCTGGTAAACGAACCGAGCCGCTCGTAGTTCATCTCGATTCGTTTCGTCCCTGTCTCGTTAGTGTTCGGTTCGTTAAATCAAGTACTCACCCGGATGTTCGGTTGGGTTCTGCTCGTTAAAGCTTATTGAATGTGTCACTGTACGAGCACGAGACTCTACCTTCAGCTAAGGCTTTGGCGCAGGCATTTAGCATAGCATCATCGAAGTTGAGTCGTGTAGTGGTGAGTGAATTGTGGTTCGGGTTAAGTCTTTTGGGTCGTGTAGTGGTGAGTGGATCGTGTTTTGGGTTATAGTGTTATGGATCTAGAAAAGTTGGAGTCATCATGTGTGTCGGTCTTGAAACACAGAGAATTTGATATACCTTTGTAGAAGAAGAAAATGGAAAAAATGAATTTGAAATAGTAAAAGAAGAAGAAGATCATTCAAGAAAAATATTAAAAGAAGTCATAGTGAAAACTTAAAAATTCAGGTAGATATACCATCTTTTACGGATCCAGGTTATTTTAGTTTCTTCATGATTCATTTTTCCTTGAAACAAATAAGATTATTATTGTATTTAATTAAATAAACCTAAAACATCAAAATAACTTCAATAAATCTTAAATTAATATAAATCTAATTCAAATTAGTTCAAGAGATTAACTCTCACATCTTTTGGCACAACTATAGATCTATCAGGTCATGTAGTGGACTCACATTTACAAGCCACATTGTATTTGGGTTAAATTTATCCTCGAGTTATAGTCCAGCTTGTCCGCTTACCTCTTTGGATCATGGAATGGCATTGCCTTCAATCAACCGCAATTTAACTTTGAAAACTCGACTAGACATTCGCTGGTTGAAGTTGAGTCTAGAAGACCTTCATCTAGGTGCATTAGATTCATTACATGCTTCATGTTCTCTTCAGAGAGCCATGATGCAGCACAGGTTGCTTAATAACTATGTTGCACGGGTACGCGTACTGAGTACGTCGGGTACGTGCCCATACATCGACTGGCATACTAGTACGTATTCACGTATACTTGTATGCGTACCCAAAATTGGGTACGCAACTTACCGGTACCCGGTACGTGGCTGGATCGGATTCTCGTTTGGATATGGATCAACTCACTGAATCCGATCCAAATCAAATTAAAAACCCTAAGTTCCTAACCTAACCCGTCGATTTCTCCTCTCTGGCTCTCAACTTCGTCTCTCTCTGTCTTGCTCTCCTTCTTCTCAGGCCGACCGCCGACCGTGTCTTGCTCTCCTTCTCAGGCCGACCTTCTTGCTCTCCTCCTTCGTCTCTCAACTTCATCTCTCACTGCGTCTTGCTCTCCTTCTTCTGTATTAAGTTTGTTGATCAATATTTAAGAACAAAATCTTGAATTCCATGATATCGGGTTTGGTTTATAATGATCTGTACAAGATAGTATTGATCCTTTGAGTTTGTTATGTCAGGAAGGAGTGAAACTAGATGAAGATATCATGGTTCGCTTTCTTCAATCACTAGGAGATATAAACTCAAAGTCCTGCACTCTGTTGTAATCGGACACCCTATGTGACTCCTCATGTGTTGAACTCTGAAACATCATGGGAAGCTAGCTTTTACTCATTGTCCTGAAACTTGATAAAATTACTCTAGAAAAGCCTCTGCGATTGTTATAAAACTATATGCTTTTGAATTCAATTTGTTTCATGCCTGTGTGTTCTTGTACTAAGCATTCCATAACTTCTCAAGTTATTAATTTCATGATATAGGTGCAACAAAATCTGTATATGCTCCGGAGCCTTATGATGTTGGACGATACTTGCAAGCAGAAATTCCTTTGCCAGGTCAAAGAGTAACAGCGGCAACTACTGGCACTATTGATCCTGGTTTCCATCTAAACTTCTAAGTTCATTTAATAGTTCATTTCAACCAAAGCTGATGATGTTTATTTATCATACTATTCATATGACATGAGATGGTTCTGAATAGCATGCTCTATGGAAACAAAGAATCCATATAGCCAACCCCATCCATGGGAAAAGGCTTAGTTGTTGTTTTGAATCCTATATAAACGGCATTCTCATAGTCATAGTTAGAATAAAATTATTCTCAAACACTAGAATGCTCTTTAAAATAAAGAATGCTCTATATAATTGTGTGTATATATATATATATATATATATATATATATATATATATATATATATATTTTTTTTTTTTTTAATTTTTTAATAGTGACGTACCTATACCTTAGTTTTTATAAAATTGCGTACCTCACACCCGTACCCATACTAGATATGGGTACCGTACCCATATCCATGCAAGATAGCTTAATAACCAAATCTCTCTCTCTCAATCAGTGGCACTTTGGAATGTTACGTAAATATGCTTTTAAACTCTTTCATTTTAAAAGCTAGGTCCTACAATGCTAATCTCTTTGTACTGTAATCGGCAGTGACCAATTGATCAAAATGAGCAAAACATGCTCAGAGGTAGTGACAAATTGGAAATATGGCAAATATGCTTTTGTAAATTTGAATAGTAAAATAATGTTTCTCCTTTTCGCTTTTACTTTAAATGCCAATTCTGTATCTGCTTTCTCAGAATGGTTTATTATTTAATGAGTTGATGAGTTACGTTGAACAGAGTGATGATCTGCTTAATACAAACTCATAAACGTATTGTTTATATGCCTTACAGTGACTTTACACTTTTGTCTTAAAACAGACAATAGATCAGTGTCTCTTAGGAGTAGAAACTTAGTAATAACCTCATTAAGAATATGGTTTTCTTTGTGTAACCACCTCCTTACGAATACGGTTTTTCCCCGTATGAACACATATCCATCTCAACATCTTCATGCTTTCTCAAAATTATTACTAGTCTTTTACACATCCATGCACATGAATGTCCTCCCTAGGATATCGTGGACATCTAGAATTTCTAGGAACCATTGTTCCTCAATTTAATTTAAACCTGCAGCTTTGTTCATTATTACTTATTCATTAGAAATTAAGCACGTTGAATTGAATAAATTTAGTAAGAAATGATTAGTATTGCTTTAAAGGCATAAATATGAACTCCCTATAAAAGGGTGATGGTCTCAACTCTATATGTAAGCTTCTTATAGTTTTGAGTCATATTCTACTCGTATTAAAGTAGGAAGGGAGAAAGAGTATTTGTCGTCTTCCTCTTCATGTGTATGTTACCTGGCAGGTTCTTGACATATGTAATCGCTTGCACGAGTTCGACTCTCAGGGCATGCATGTTCTGCATTGTACAACAACTTGGCCTTTTTTTTTATAGTAGATGGGGTTGGTTACATGGATTCTTTGTTTTCACATAGCTCCATCCCATGCCTTGTTGTAGAATCTATTTTGGCTTGTTGTTGGAAGCCTAACTTAACCCTCCTCTTTTATTAAGGCTAGAGACCGGTCATGCAAGGGTAATCTCAGTACTATCATTATTGCACTCTGACACTGTAAAAAGAAAAAATATCACTCTAATAATTTCACTCTGACACACGTGCTCGAGTGGTATTCTACTTCCCGCGCATCCACGAGCATTTGAACTTGCACCCGATGCATGCAGCTCATTCGGCGTTCCATGGCATTCCTTTTCTTTTTCCTTTTTTTTATTTCGCTTGTTCTTTATTGATCACATTGTCATTTGGGTCTGGTTGTATTGAACCATGATCACTAGAACCTATATCCAATATTACTTTTTCCTATAAAGACTGCATGAGAGCCGCCATCTACATATATCATTTCTCACCTTGTAAAGGAGGGAATTTAGAGTTTCTCTTTATTGGGATTGAGCGTTTCCTGTATCTTCGTTCTTCTCCATCTTGTTGTTGTATGAGTCAGTGAGGGAGGGGAGTGACAATTAGGTTGAACAGCCATCAAACGAAGGGAAGTGAACGATCGAGAGTACATCGTAGTCATCTGCAAGTTGTTGTGTATTGATGAGGCTGAGTGGAACTTAAGTCGAGTTTCATTTTTACCATTGGACCTTCAACCATAGATTTGTGGTTGCCGCCGACAAACCAGTGACACACCCAGAGGTTGACTCACATGGCAGGGTGCTCGACTCACAAATGAAGGTCGTGAGTTGATACTTGCGGCATGCATTCCTGGCTTCCGCCTCCCCTTTAAAACCCGAAAAAGTAAAACTCACACCATTCTAATGAACTTTAGATCGAATAAAATTCTCCTAAAAAACGTACACTAGGAATTTCCTGCCTCATACTCCTTAGAAGTTGACAAATTATAAATGTTTATGCAATATATGACTAAACACATGGCGAATACATCCTTTTGCTACTCCGACGAGGCCTAAGCAGAGGGCATCCTGGGTATCGAATTCATGGTCAGTAACTTGTGAGTCGACCCCTTAGTCAGATGAGCTAGTGCTCTTTGTGCATATAACAAATACACTTGGTAGATAATAAGTTGTTCTATCAAACTTATACTAGACTGTCAGATTTTTTAGCATTTACAATTCGACAATGAGCTAGTTTTATGTTTTTTATATATAAACACATGCACACACATACATATGCACACATAGTTTCTTACACATCATTTACTCTATATGGCATAACATGTTTACCCCCTTTTATCTTTCAAGAACCTTTAAAATTCATGAACGCTAATCCCGAAAAATAAGGGGCTATTAGAGTGCATAGATGCGTAGGATATTTACACACGTGTGTGTGTGTGTGAAAACAGTATCATGTTATACCTCTAACCTTAATCACTGATACATCTCCTTTATTAAAAGTAAGGGGTTACTGGAGTTCATACATGAGTAGCACATAGACATAATATATATATGAAAACATTATCATGTATACCTTTAACCTTAAGCATTGATACATCCCTTTTGCTTTTTGAGGCATGAGTATTATTTACATAGTTTGAAAAGATATAACGATTATATTATTATACTTACACTCCTAAAAAAGAAAGAGAAAGCATGAGTGCTTAGTACTATAGTTTATATGAATAGATCAATATATATAGAGAAAGAGAAGATGAAAACTCTATTCAAATCAATCTCAATTGAGGAGCATGAATGATTGGTATTGAAAAATAAAAAGTGTTAAATCCATATAAAGGCAATTAAGTACCATGCAAAAGTAGATGTTATATATGTATATATAATCTCTACATTGATGATAAACGGTAGAGATTGATTTGAATGAAGTTTAGATATAGGTGATTCACATAATTTCTCTCTCTCTCTCTCTCTCTCTCTCTCTCTCTATATATATATATATATATATATATATATATATATATATATATAAGAGGTAGTGGCAAATGCTCAAATCTCATCTATGCATAAATCTAATCAAACATCTTTACCGTTAGATTGTCATGTTCAACAATATATATTTAAATTAAAAATATTGTTGTACTTTTGTATCTTGAATTTAATGTACCATGTTTTACCAACTCAACCATTCATCTCAAATATTGAACAATTGAGATGATACAAACATCTCAACTAGTTGATTGATATGCTCAACACTAGAGATTTAAATTAAAAGTATTGGCATACTTTTATATTTTAAATTAAATATAAAATATTTTATTACCTCAACCGTTATCTCTAATTGAAATGATAAAATGTATTTGAGTATGAATAATATTTGAGAATTTATCACTACTCCTCTCTCTATATATATATATGTGTGTGTGTGTGTGTGCGTGCTGACACATTGGAATTCTCAGACCATGAAGCGAACCATAAAAAAAATTATTGCAAACCGAAAAGAAACCAAAGCACCGGTTTGGGTCCTTTTGTTGGGTTCAGTCTGTTTGGGTTGGTTCCTTCATAACCCGTGGTTTCAAGGTTGGGCCTTGTTTGTGGCCGCGTTTGGGTCCTACCGAACCTGACGTTCTGGTAGTTCCAGAACGTTTTATATACTCTTACTTATTATCTGGATATACCAAGAGTGGGTCCCCCCCTTTGCAGTTTGCATTGAAGAGGAACGCTTGGCGGTTCATTTGTTCGACAGTTTCAAGGTTTACGTAAACCTCCTGGCTGCCTCTTCAATGTCCACGTGTCGATCTAAACCCTGAAGTCACCAGCATCTTCGTTTCATATTCTCCCCAGACTGGCTCTATCGGTTGCTGCCGCAAGGGTGTGGTACTCCCTAATAAGGCAGACTCCTTTTCTTGCCAAAGCTTGTACTGTCGTTAGCTTGATGTTATACACAATCTTTTGTTCATTAATTTGATATTGGTAGCGAAGGTTTTTTATTATCAGTGTTCCTTTAACCATGAGGCTGCATGTCAAAGTGTTTGAGGCGAGGGGATTGCCCCAAAAGGGGAGGGGCGGTGCTGCTTTTGTGAAGCTGAGAGTGGGGAAGAGTAAACGCAAGACTCGGTTTGTTAGAGGGAACAAGAATCCTGTTTGGAATGAGGAATTCGTCTTCAGTGTGAGTGAATCAGAGGAGGAACTGGTAGCGAGCGTTATGATTGCAGATGATGAAGCCTCAGGGAAGGTGAAGGTGCCTCTGTGGGTAGCGTCCGAATCAGAAGATTATTCGTTGCCACCAACTTGGTTTCCTTTGCGAAAACACTCAACTGCATACAAGATTCACAATTGTGGTACGTCTGTGATGATTTTGGTGTTCCTAGTTTTTCCAAATAAGCGGAATGAAGCTGAAAATAATTAGTTTTTAGTGCCTAAATGACCGAGAAAAAAACTAGAAATTTTCTTTGAAATATTCGTGTTAATGTAGTAATGAATGATGAAGCATTTCATTTGTGCATTGTTCTATGTATACAATGTATGATTCTTCCACCTTTTTATCGCTTCATAAAGGAGATATCATGGAATGGAAGGCTCTTTCTAAGCTGTCAACATTTCTAAGAAACACCATGTACTAACTATGGCTTTTATATGCTTTGTTTAGTAGTTATTCTTTAATTATTGTTTTAAGCTCTTTAATGAATGCTTCGATTCAATTTTTTTGTCACTCAGCAGAACAGAAAAGGAACAATATCGTATCTGTATCACTTTTTCCGTTTTTGGATATAGTCTTCTTCTTTATAACCTGGCTTTGCATAGATTTTGGTCAACTAGTGGTAGGTCGCAAGTTGGTTGGCTCAGACATGAGGCATATGTTCATTGTTATGTGCTTTATTAATAGTCTCTTGATGCTTTTCAAGCTAAGTCATTTATTTAGTGGCACTGCTACGTCATTTTTCAGATTGGTGCTCATTATTTTTAATTAGCGTAAACTTCAGCTTGTCATACCATCTGGCTCAAAAGCACTAATATCTCCTAACTTAAATTTTGTAGGAGAGGTCCTTCTTTCCATCTCTCTTTACAGCAGCAGAAGCAATACTACATCCATGCCTTATCCTTCTCCTGCCTCTTCCAGTGCCAATACTAGTGAGGACACCTTTTCTGATAGTCCTAGCAGATCTTCATTTGAGAAAGCCGAATCTGGAGATAAAATACAAAATCGAGAAGAAAAGCATCACATAAAAAATCTAACTGGTCGATTAGTGCAAAGACTTCTAAACAAGAATCGGGAATCACTCACAAACCACTCAGAAACTACTGTCTGTGACCAGCCCTTTCCAGCTTCTGACCATGAAAGCTCCTTTGAAGAAACATCTGCTGTTCCTGATTTTGAAGAAACACTTTCAAGCATGCAAAGAAATCACCAAGAATATAAACTTCCTGATGATCTGAAGGGAGGAATCCTTCTTGATAAACACTACGTGATATCTCCCAAGAACCTCAATGCAATTCTCTTTGCACCCGATTCACAGTTCATGAAGGAATTGGCAGATTTGGAGGGTACAACTAACATGAAAGAAGGACCATGGGTAATGGAATCGGGAGAGACTACATATTTGCAAAGGACACTGACTTACATGAAAGCAGCAACCAAATTAGTGAAGGCTGTTATGGCAACAGAGGTGCAGACTTATTGTTATGCTTATGGGAACTCGTATGCTGTTTTAAGAAAAGTTAGTACACCAGATGTTCCATGTGGGAACTGTTTCGAGGTAGTCTTGCTATATACGATTACTCCTGGGAAGCAACTACCATCAGGAGAAGAAACTTCTCATCTTGTCATTTCATACGAGATAAAGTTTATTCAAAGCACATTGATGAAAGCCGTGATCGAAGGTGGAGCCGAGAAGGGCCTGAGAGAAAGCTATAACCAGTTTGCTGCTTTATTGGCTCTGAAATTTAAAGAAGGTTCAGAGAGTTCAGAGGAAAAGAACAAGATTTTAGCATCTGTGGACAGAAAGAGGAAATCAAATTGGGAGGAAGCACTGTGCTATTTTTCAAACTTCACAGTCATCTCCACCTTATTTCTTGGGGTGTTTATCATGTGTCATGTAGTTTTGTCAGTTCCTAGAGTGGTGCAAGGTTTAGAAATTTGTTTCCTAGATTTGCCAGACTCATTTGGAGAAGTAATGACTTCTGCACTCTTTGTCCTTCAAGCTGAGCGTGTTTGCAGTATGATTTTACGCTTTGTGCAGGCCAGATTGCTAAAAGGTAAATTTCTTACTGCTAATTAAACAAAGCTTTATCCCACAGTGGGTGGGGTTGGCTGCATGGGCTTTTTGTTGCCATTGTGCTAGATCATGTGTCATATGAACATGCAACTCTAAAAGGCAAGGAAAAGGCAAGTATCATGTTTTGTTCTATCCTTCCAACATTTATGAGCCTATTGCCTTTACACATGTCCAAACCACCTTTTCTGTTTCTCTTAAGAGTCTTCTATTGTGGCCACTCGGACTTTTCCTCTAATAACTTTTCATGTGTCTAGACATCCACCTTTAACATCTTCATTTCCGAGACTGACATTTCTGTTACTGGCATTCCCGATGTCAGTGATTGACTGCCCAACTTTCACAAATGAAGAAGTGCCGTTTCCCATGCCAAAAGATTTGACCAAGTTTTTAGCTGGCTTTCAACTCGATTTTATATTATTTCCTGTGACCAGTACAGGTGATTGATTAACTTTTGTTCTTTTATTTCACTACCAAGTCATATAATTTATAAATTTGCATATCTTCCATGTAGGCAGTGACCATGGGAAGAAGAAGAATGGTGATGGGTGGTCACTGACTGTAGCTCTGGTTGAAGGTAGTAACATACATTCAGCCAGCGTAACTTCATTGTCAGATCCTTTTGTGGTTTTAGGGTGCAACGGTAAAACTCTAACAAGTTCGGTCCAGCTTCAATCACATGATCCTCAGTGGAATGGTGAGGTTTTTAACCTGATCTTTTGTTATTTGTATAATTATTGTTACAGGGTCATAACAGTTGCTAATGGCATTACAAAATATTATATAGCTTATCAAAGGAAATTGCAGAAATCTTGGAGTTTGATGCAATGGAAGAGCCTCCGTCGCTGCTGGATGTGGAAGTTTTTCATTTTAGACAGCCATGTGAGAAATCCTTGTCCTTAGGCCATGCAGAAATCAACTTGTTGAAATGCAACCCATCTGATCTAGCAGATATATGGGTTCCTCTCCAAGGAGAGCTAGCTCAAACACATCAGTCTAAATTGCATATGAGAATATTTTTAGATGACAATAAAGGCGATCAAATCACCAGAGAGTACATACGAAGGATGGATAAGGAATTGGGAGAGAAGGTAACCTATCCGTTTTGTAGTCTTTCTAGTGGTCATACATGTGGTCCAATTAGTGTAATAATGCCTGTGTCTAGGTCAACCTTCAGAATCCTCGTCGCACTTCAACTTTTCAGAGACTTTTTAGATTGCCTCCGGAAGAATTTCTTGTTAATGAATTCTCTTGCTGCCTGAAGAGGAAGATGCTGCTGCAGGTGATTGATTGTATTCCTTCAAGCATCTTTCATAATCATTTGGTGAATCTAGAATTCTTCTTTGTCAGGGCCGGATTTTCGTCTCTGCTCGAATACTTGGTTTCTATTCGAATCTTTTTGGCCGCAAAACCAAGTTCTTCTTTCTATGGGAGGAATTTTATGACGTTCAAGTAATGCCTCCTTCTTTCGCGTCAGTGGGTAGCCCATCTTTGGTGATCATTCTTCATGAGGGTAGAGGCCTTGATGCTAGGCGTTATGCAAAATGCCAAGATGAGGAAGGCAGGCTGAGGTTTCAGTTTCAGTCTTTTTTATCATTCAGTGACGCAAGCAGGTAGTTTTGTATTTGGAATGCTTATTTATTCATTGAAATGATTTTTTTCTTTTTCGGGTTATGAGGGGAGGCCGAAGCTGTGCAACCTCTAGGAGTCGAACTCATGCCTGCGGTCAAGGGCCTCAGAGCGCCCTGCCGTCGACTGGAGGCTTTGGGTGCGAAATGATCTTTACTTTTAATCGTGGGAGAAGTTAGATGTGCTATAGAGATAAAGATATTGAAGTCATAAACAAAATCTTGTATTATTGTAGGTACCTAGGCAAATAAAATGGAAAAAGGTGGCGATTAAGCACTTCTTAATTCATAATATGCATGCTAAATCTGTAGGACAATCAAAACGCTGTGGAGAGCAAAAACCTTTACTCCAGAGCAGAAGGTACTACTAGGAAATGGTGAAGGGGAAGATGATGAAACATGCATGGAAGCTAAAGATGATGCAGACTTTTCAGGGGTTAAGGATATGTATATGTGCAAAATTCACTCTGCATCTATTCCTCTCAATGTGAGTACTTCTTAAACATCTGCTATACATTTAATTAATAATATATATATGTTGTGTGTGTGGTGGTTCTTTGATTGAATTCGAAGATTTTGCTTCCAATTGCCCGCAGATAAACTCCCTTATGGAAATGTTTAATGGAGGAGAGCTAGAAAGGGAGATAATGACTGATGCTGGTTGTCTCAATTATACAATCACACCTTGGGAACACGTAAGTTTTAATGCATATGAGCGTCACATCTCTTACAAGCTCATGACTCATGAGTCGGGATTTGGAGGGTCTGTGACGAGCATACAGAGGAAACAACCTATTGCTGATGTTAATGGATTGGTCGTGAATGAAACTGCGACTCTGCATGATGTTCCATTTGGTGATCATTTTAAGGTACTTGGCATGTCCGAGATATGGTCTCTTTTCCCTTTTCGTTCTGTTACTTGGAGAAACTGTTTCTATGAAGCCCTTCAGCATAACGCAGCCTCACTGATGCCTTCGTTCTGGAGAAACTCCTGCTAAGGTCCACCGACAAGATTTCGACTGACTGTTTGCAAGCTGAGTATAACCGATTAATCTTAATTTTTGCAGGTTCATCTGCGGTATCTGATTGAAGAATCAAAATGTATTCCTGATGTGTGCTATTGTAGCATCTTCATTGGAATTGCATGGCTGAAGGGTAGTTCGTTAGAAAAGGCCATCACCAGAGACATACATCAGAACGTCTCTCATCAAATGCAGAAAATTTTTGATCTAGCGGAGGAGAAGATGCTATTGAAAAAGTCTGCGTATTCTTCTTAATAGTTGGTTTGTACATGGTTATAAATTGACACGGAAAGTTTTCATGGCACAATCATGTATGCCGCCTCCCGACAGACTTCTCTGAAAAGTACTGCCTACAAATTACACTTGAGTTGAAAATAGGACACTCTTGATCCTTCACTAAGGTGACCGTTCATTTAGTTGGTTCGATGTGTGCGCCTGTGTGCACATTTGTTTGTCTAGAGAGAGACTTATTTCCTCCATTGATATGAAAGTATGTCTGGATATTGTTTTGTGGGTTTGCCATCGAAATAAAATTATCTAGAGTAAGTGGGTATCATATAATTACTCACAACCAGTATTATTGATTTTTGCACAAAAGTTTGCTCTCATGGGCAGGCGTGTATTTTGACCTGTCATTGCAGTATTTGTCGAGTGGGATCCATCATTTTCCTTTCTAAGATCAGCGGATTGAGTTGAAAAGTCTTTCCATGGATGTACTGTTCTTCTTGTTTGTTGCAAAGGGTGGCTGAAGCCTAACAGACAAAGACATCCGTGAACCTAGATAGATAGATAGATAGATAGATGATATATATATATATATATATATATATATATATAGAGGGAGAGAGTGTGGGTGGGTGGGAGTAATAGTTGTATCATGTTTATATTCCAAGTATACAACGGTTAATTATGTATTTATCATTACTGGTTTCTCTTTCTCTCTCTCTATATATATATGTATATATATATAGAGAGAGAGAAAGAGAGACCAGTCTGTGCAACTTTGTCCTGCCTTGACTTTTGTCATGGTGTGGCTGGCTAATCCCATAAGATCAACGAAATGGATGAGAACTGCTTTTAACAGATCAATCCGAACCTAAGAGAAGTTCATCGATATTAGTCATGTACGAGCAGGTTGGTTAGGACCAGACTTAGGTTTTCTTTCAGTGTGGCGAGGTTGAACGGGCACAATTTTATTCACAATGAGTAGACGCAAACTTCTCTATGTTCCGGGCTGCTATTCAATCAGTAGAGAATCAGGTGATATGCTAAAGAGAGAATCGGCAGAGAACTAAATGACATCCATATGGGTTGGATTGTGAGGTACATAGCTCCAACGGGGAGGACTTGCCACAAATCATTCATACTACACATCGCTAAGATTTAAAGCTGCTAAGGATCTGTTTTGGAACTGAAAACCGAGGCTAAGATTTAAAGCTACTAAGCTCCAACGGGGAGGACGAGTTTGATGGCAATCCTTAGAAAAACCAAGAAGTCAGAGCTTAGATTAATGAAAAAGTGGCTTTTAGAAACCTTGATTTACGTTCCCAAGCATATTTTATTTTTTATTCATGATTACATCTTCAATAAATTTGATCCCAAACATAGAATGGGATGACGGTGCCTTTCTAATATGTCACAAGTAATTGTAATTAATACTATTGTCCAAATAAAAAAGCAATATAATACATCACTATAGCTAGGGTTTTCAAGGAACTGCCAGAACCACCAGAACCAAACCATGGTTTGGTTCAATTCTAGATGTCAAGTCAGTTTGGTTCAATTTTGTTCTAACAGAAGAAAAGACTGACGATTCGGTTCAAGGTTCCAATATTGGAACCAGACTATAGCACAAAAGATTCTTTAAAGATATGAAAGCTAAGCCATTATATGCAACGTTAATAGTTTTAAACATAAAAAGCAGTCATGTACATGTCTTATCCAGGAAACGGGCATCCTCTTCTTTTTATTCTAATTAACTTCAAGGGTTGCCATGTGATATATCGTGGTATGGCATTGGACAACATGCTCAAGGGTTCAATCACCATGCTTTCATTGCAGTTGCAATTAATTCCCGTTTGCTTAACACTAACTTAAAAACTAATCAAAGATAAATTGTACAAATAATTAGATTGAAGAAGGTGGTCCAATTGTATTATATTGGCATTTGTTCAATTACTCATTGTTGTCATCCTTCAAATTGATAAAGTTTTAAATTGATCAAGCCCAAAGTCAACTTCCTTTACAAGTTTAGTTGTGCTTGACTTAATTGAGCTTTATCATGAGCCTCTCAAGCTTGAAAGAGAAACCAGTCGATCTCAGCTTTCTTGAATATGGCTCGAGCGGAGATTGAGCACTTAGAGACTAAAGCTTGATGGAGCTCGAGTTCACGTTTAGAATATCTTAGGCAAATCAAATCAAGCTTGCCGATACTCATATTCAACTCGATTTGACTGCAACTGTCAAGACACTTGCTCAAATGCTGGCCATATATCAAAGGTTTGGATCCTAGCATACCAAATTTGTCTTCAAATCGTAAGAAATCAAGACATTCTAATCAAATTACACTAAGTACAATACATTAATTGTTAGTTTTTATTTAGCAGCAAATTTGTATTAACAAGTGCCAGTCACCTTAGTACATATAAATATTGGTCACGAAGGGAGGCTGAAACCAAGTGGGCACACACCCCGGTATCAAACTCACGACCTTCATCTTGTGAATCGAGCCCCTTGCTAAGTTTGATAACTCTCTGAATGCACCTTGCAATACGTTTGACGAATTGCATTCCGAACATAAATCCATTTAGCGAAAAACATTGTGTCTCACTATTTCAAGTTTGATTGAAGCCTTTTGAAAGTGTGTATGAATATCCAAATATAAGCATTGGAAGTTTAGAGAATTGAGGCATCAATGGGTTTCAAGTTTTTATGCCTGTTTGAAATAGTCAGCGTTTTGGCCAGGTGCATGCATTACTTTGTCCATAATGAGATCAAAATGGTAAAGGATCCACAACTGAAACTTTAATTAGCAATACGGTGGTCCTACAAAAATATTTAAATCAGATTCTGGTCATATCAATCAGGGATTTGTAAATTAATATGGGCGGGAGTTTTTGCTCCAAAAGATAATGTAATTGTAGTGTCATTCCCCAAATTTATATGGATTGGAGTTTTTGCTTCAATAGATAATTTACTTGTAGTCATTGATCATTGACACTGAACGTAAATATTGTAGAGTTATTTGATATTTTCAGTAATCATACATAAATCCTATCCTAATTTAAGTAGGAAAAGGATAGTTACTTTAACGAAGTAGTTTAAGAAAAGATACGTATACCACCAGAACTTCTTGTTCTTGACATAATAGCTTACGAACTTCTTGCCCATGACTCAAAATTCAAACATCCAATTGAGAGTGTATTGATTCCATGCAACATCATTATTTTTGGGATACAATATCTTAATAATAAAGGATATTTTGCAGGACATTTTGATGAATAAAATTATGTGTGAGAGCGAGAGAACAAATTTTTATGTCCTCAAGATGATTAAAGAGTCCTATTTGATATTAGTTATATATCATAAAACCTATTTAAATGTGTGGAACTAATCCTGATTAAGATGGATAAAAAGACACTAACTTGTACGTGACATTTACGGGTATCACATGAAGACTTTGTCATTCTACTTCATTCCTGTTGAGTTATGTTGCTTGAAGTTTCATGTTAGAACATACATTACATTCTATCTCAGTAAAGCAGTTGAATCTTTTTGGAGTGCAGTTCACTAATGGAGGATCAGGAACTGAATTCTAGTGGTGATGTCTGCGGCCTTCTTCTGTTGTGCAAGGCTATTCAAGTCTTGGAGGGAAAAGGTTGATGACGGAGGTCATTCTTTGCTTGTGGATGCTGTTGAAATTTGTAGGTCTAAACTCATTATCCTACTTCGCAACTCTCATCATGTCAACAATCCCGCAAAGGAGCTGCAAAAGAAAGAGGAGGTAAAGGCGGTGAACGAGCAAGTAGTCATTATGAAGAAGCATCTCATCATCGGTGTTGCTATTGAACCTCGACAAAAGATCTTCAGATTTCCTAGCCCTTGTCCGGTAAAGAAAAAAGATGAATTATCCAATCAACAAGTAGAAACAAAGAAGAGAAAGGGAAGAAATCATTATGAGATGGTTGTGGCGATTCGCTTACCTCATTTTGGCTACTGTCGACCTTCGGGTTCGTTGCCATCGAGATTTTCAGGTATGCTTGTAGCGCAAGATCAAGGTACGTGGTTTTCTTTTTAGTTTCGAGGTTTCCACACAACAGATTTTTTTGTGGGAAGGTATTCAGATGTTTTTCTGTGTCTATATATCAACTGTATGCACTGCTCTGTATTTATAGAGCACTGCATGCTCCTCTTGTCTTTCCAAGTTTATCATGCTAAGCTTTCCTCTTCAGGAGCCCCTTTATCTGGACAGTTACTGTGAAATCTCGTAGTAGTCTGGCGATTATGATATTATTGTTGTTACTACAGTATTTCCTGTAACCGTGAACATGGGTAACGGCTAGATGGCCAGTCCACCCATTATCATGTTGGGTTGTTGAGAATGGCCACAACCTTATATTCTCTCACTTGGCCATTCGAGCCAAGTTTACTGATATACTAGTTTTCCTCCCATTTTTGTAAGGTTTACCTAGTAATGTTCTTTCATGATTGTTGTTTCAATCATTACTCGTTGTGTAGTTATTTCCCTACACAATAGTTAAACATATCTCAAACCCATGTTTGCAACATGTTTTGAGAAAAGTTCCTTTGTTATGCCTTAATCAAGGGTCTGCCAATATATCATTTGTGGGCATATATGACATAGATAGTTTCTTTCTCATAACAGTACCATGAACATAGTGGTATTTAACCATTATATGTTTGCATTTTTAGCAATCAGCTCCACTCTTGATAAGAATAATTGTTGCATTATTATCACAATAAATGACAATTGGCTCATCGTTTATTTCCAACTTCAAATCACGTATGAAGCGGCTTATAGAGACAGCACTCGTTGCAGCCATACAATAAACCACATACTCAGCTTCTTGTATATGCAATGCTATACAACCCTGTTTCTTACATGCCCAAGAAACAACACCACCTCCAAATAAGAATATTTGACCTGAGGTTGATTATTGTCATCTTTGCTTCCAACAAAGTCAGCATCTGAGTATCCTATCATTTCAGTTCATCTAGTTGAGAACACAGTTTCAAGTCTCCTTTCAGATATCTTAAAATCCTTTTTACAGTTATCAAATACTATCATCCAGGATTACTTTGATATCTACTCATAAGACCAACAATAAAGGTTATATCATATATTATACACAACATACCATACATCAAGCTACCCACAACTTGTGTATAAGGACCATTAAGCTTATCGTCTTCTTCACCGAGACAATCAACCTTATTTAGTTTAACCTCTTTTGCAATGGGTGTAACAACAAACTTGCATTCACCTATTTTGAACTTCTTGAGGATATAATCAATATATATTTCTTGATTTAGGTATAAGAGTTTAGATTCTCTATCTCGAGAGATCTTTATACCTAGATTATAAGATGTTTTTCCCATATCCTTCATTTCGAACCTTGAGTTTAACCATGACTTATTTTGACAATCATCTCATTGTCATTCCGAGTCAACAATATGTCATCTACATATAATGATAGGATGACAAAGTGGCTCCCACTGTTCCAGACATATACACAGTGATCAAGTTCATTAGCCACAAACCCAAGTTCTATAATGACATTTTGAAAAGTCAAATATCATTGGCGAGGTGATTGTTTCAGGCTTTATAGGAACTTTTTCAACCTATATACTTTATCTTTTTGGCCTTCAACTATAAATCCTTCGGGTTGCTGCATGTATATGATTTCATCTAAATCTCCATTTAGAAAAGTTATCTTTACTTCTAACTTATATAAGTCTAAATCATAATATGTAGATGTTGCCAAAATTATCCTTATGGATGCAAATTTCACAACTGAATAATATGTTTCAACATAATATATTTCCTCCTTTTACAAAAAACCCTTTCCAACCAACTTCACTTTGAACTTGTTGATTGAATCATCAAATTTGTATTTCTTTTTCATAACCCATTTACAGTTTATAGCTTTCCTTCTTTTGGTAAATTTGTCAATTCTCATACTTGGCTTTTCTCAATAGATTTAATTTCTTTATCTATGGCTTTTCCTCAGTTTGTTTCTTCCGATGAGTTCATAGATTGCCGATAAGTCAAGTTATCAGTCAACTCATCTAAATCTACTGAATTACACACTTGTTCTACAAGATAAGTGTGATAATCCTTTAAGTATGACGGAGTGGCCCTAGGCCTTTTATGTCTACTTAAGGTTTCGGTTGTTTCAGGAATATCTTCTATGGGTTCAAATGATGATTGATCTAGATCTACTAGGTCATCAGTATATTCATCATTATTTTCCAGGATCTCATTCTTAGTATATTCTAAGAATTCAACATCTCTACTTTCTACCAATCTGTGGTCCTTATGATAAAACCGATATCCCTTTGAATCTTTAGGATATCCAATAAATATACATCTCAAGGACCTACTATCTAGTTTATCTCTATATTGATCAAGGATCTTTACATGTACAATAGATCCCCACCTTATGAGATGACCTAGGTTGGGTTTTCTTCCAAACTATATCTCATATGGTGTAGTGAATACAACTTTATGTGATATTTTATTGAATATATATACCATTGTACTTACTGTTTCTCCCCAAAATATCCTTGGTAGAGAGGCATCAATCAACATTGACCTTGTCATATTCATTAAGGTTTTGTTATATCTTTCAGTTACACCATTTTATTGAGGTGTCTTAGGTATTGTATTTGTTTGTAATACCAAAATCTTTATAGAATTCAAGAAATTTTGTAGAGGTATATTCACCACCTCTATCTGATTTTAGTACTTTGATTGAATGCCCCAGTTGGTTTTCAATTTCATGCATATATTTTTTAAAAGCTTCTAGTGCTTGAAATTTATATGCCAAAGATATAAATACGTATATCTCGAGTAATCATCAATAAAGGTTATTACGTAGATTATATAAAGGTTAATACTTTGGTAGCTCAAAAGTCGATGCACCAACCTGTCACTAGGCAGTCCATATAGAGACATTTGGATATTATGCAGATTATGTTCTGCTTCTCTGATTTTCTACATTGTAGGTTGTTTTCACCACATTTTTTGTTGCGGTAATCTCTCTTGTAGTGTCTCATCTTTTCACAGCTTAAATACTTGACCCGAAAAATGTTTTTTTGTATTTTCTTATCACCCTTTTTATTATTCTTGTCAAATCTTTTATTTGGTTTATTTTTCTTTTAGTTGAATTTGGAGCTAGACCCTATCTCATCTTGTACCATTAGTAACTTTTCTTTATTATTTTTGTTCATGTGTTCTTGCTCTATTGCTAGTTTTAGAGGTAATTCAGAAAGGTTAATTTCTAGCCCAAACCTGAGGGCAGTGGTGACCATGTTCGATGACGGGAAAGACTGTTCATAATAGTTGATATTTGCATCGGTTTGGGATGACTGACTTTGTCACAACTAGGTCCCTAGATATTAGCAACATGTGCTTCACATATTCCTAGCTATTAGCTATTAAAGGAATTGTATTTCTGTAGCAGCAACTGTGCATGCAATTTTAAAATTGTGTCATATTTGGCTGTTATGGAGTCAAACTACTCTTTTGTGATCTCATATTCTTTGAAGACCCTTATCAAGTCATCCTTCATGTATGTCAACATGACAGTTCTTGCTATTGTGTCATCTTTTAGAAATGTTATTATACATTTCTATATGTTGCTCAATTGCGTCTAGTGGTAGAGAACACACAATTTCCTTTAATACGTACTCAACACCTTAAAGTGTTAGAGCAAGCGAGATTCTTCTCTTTTATGTTTGTAAGTTCAGACAGTTTAGTTTTTCAGTTTTTTCCAATTTTGATACACATATTCTTAAGTTCATTTTTATGTATTTAACAATTATAACAATTAGACGGTCTAAAAAGGAAACAATAAATAAGAAACAAAATACACATAGCATGAATCTGATTAGAATGATACAAAATATCGAAAAACAAGTTGAAAAGAACTCATTTCAAATATATAAGCAACTTGGGATAAATTTGTAATTTTCTTAAAAAATTCTGCTTTTAATAATTTCTAAAAAATACCTAGGGTAAAACTGTAATTTTAACTGTCTACCCACTTTTGTAATTTTTAGAAATTCCCAAGAATAGACCCGTAAAATTACTTCTGGTATTTTTGTAAAATTTGTTATTGATCGGGTGTAAATCTATAATTTTGCCCCTTAGTCTAAATTTGGAATTTTCTTAAAAGGACAGGAATAAATCTGTCTTTTGAAACAATGACAGTACTATAATAACTTGAACTGAGAAGGGCAATAATGTAAAATAGCAACTTGTATTTCGTAAATTTCACAAACTGTTAGAGGTAAAACTGACTTTTTGCTCAATAAGAGAAAAACAATCTTGTTACCCGAAAATATATGGATATTTTTATAATTTTATTCGATGGCAATTTCATAATATCTAAAAACCGACCGGGGTAGAATGAACTTTTTAGTTCGCTATCCGAGGCGATTTCTTAGAAACCGTTGGAGATTTTCCAAAACCGAGGGCAATTTTCAGGCAGATTTAAAAGCCTAGTTGAGAGAGAGAAAGAGAAACACATAGTGAGAGAGAGATGGTCGGCATTCCGTCTTTAGCCTACGACTAGCTGTGGCGGCCGACGTTCTGCCTCTTGGCTTGCGACCAATGTTCCGCCTCCTGGCCTTTTGCCTGGTATTCCGTCTTTTGGCCCGAGGCCTTCTTTGGCAGTCGGCATTCCACCTTCCTAGCCTGTGGCCTGTGCTTTTTTGTCTTTCTGGCCTGTGGCATGGCTTTCTGCCTTTCTGGCCTACAGCTGGTGTTTCTGCTTTCTGGCTTGTGGTTTTCTCTTGTGGGTGTTCTTTGTCTTTGGCTACTCTCGACCTTTGCAGCAATTCTGTTACGGGTGTCCTTTTCCTTTGGCCACTCTCAGCTTTTGCAATGGTTGTTCTTCCTCTCTCTTTTCCTTTGGCCACTCAAGCAGGGTTTACCATGCCCTATCACGACTCAGGGAGAGCTCTCTTCTTCCATTTTTTTTCACAACACTAATCGCGTACCTGTTTCATAACACTAGATGTGGTGATTCACTTGCCTGATTCCAGCCACTATCGACCTTCGGGTTTGTTTCCATCGAGCTTTTTCAGGTACGCCTTTAGCAAAAGATCAAGGTACGTGATTTTATTTTTGGTTTTGAGGTTTGCACACTGCGGATTTTTCGTGTGAAGGTATTTAGATGTTTTTCTATGTTTGTATATCTATTGTATGCGTTGCTCTATATTTATAGAGCAGTGCGTGCTCCTGCCTTTCCCGGTTTATCCCGTTGGGCTTTTTTCTTCAGGAGCCCCTTTACCAGGACAGTTACCGTGAAATCGGGTAACAATGCGGTTATGATATTATTGCTATTACAACCATCTTTCCTATAACCGTGAACACGAGTAATGGCTGGATGACCAGTTCACCCGTTATCGTGTTGGGTTGATGAGAATGGCCACAGCCTTACAATGGTATCCAAGACTAATAAGAAAGGAAGGAAGTGATACTGATCTTCCTGTTGGAACAAAACCAAGAGTACATTAAAGAGGAGCCTTAGAAAGAGGCGATGTGCATGGCCGACATAAAGGAAGTTGAGGAACATATTTGGGAAGGCACCAGCAATGGCATTGATTGCTATTTCAACTGAACTCAACAAAAAGGTGGTAAAGAAGACCTTTTTTATGAGCTTCTAGATTCATAGAAGAAAGAGAAAGTGGTGAAAAAAAATATGGTATGGTGTTCCCGACATTGGACAAGAAATGAAGACAATGGAGGCAAGTATTTGAGTACTGGTTGCTGCAGCAAGACATGTGATGAATGGAGATTGGATGAAAATTGTTGAAGAGAATGGGTTCAAGGTTGAAACTCTTCATAGAGCTGTGAAGCTTCAGAGAGGGTGCAATAAACAGATTTTGCTTAGTGGTCAATGGGTGCCCATATGGATCAAACCGTAGGACTAGACTTCTCTCATTTATCATGCATCGCTCCTTAATTTTTGCAAAATGAAGCAAAGCTTCATTACTGGAGACAATAAAACAAAAGTTGAAGGGCTTTGAGAAGCTTGCGGGCATACTCAAGGAAGGAATGTCGCAACACACAATAGATTCATGCAAGGTAGATCAAGATGAAATTCAGCATGATGGCGAAGCTGCATATACAAATTCTTTAAATCGAATCCTATCAAGTGTACATAGTGGAAACTTTGGATGATAGCCCGTAGTTTTTACTCTCCATTTGATTGTTTTCCATGTAAAAATTATGTGCTTCCTTGCATTGATTTCTTGAAAGAATACTTCCAAAACATTCTTGAGTTCATTTTGATATGCTAGTTGTGGTTGTGACTCGCGATCAATCTCCAAGGCAAGATTTTGAGCACCTCATTTGCTGACCGCTATTGTAGAGTTTATGTAAAATATGATCTTGTGAGTTCTTGTTATCTATTATAAAGTTGTTGATAGTGGTCATTCTACTGAAGAAGAGATATAGGAACTAACTCATGAGATTCAAGAACAACAAAATAATAGGAGAAGAAAGAATATGGTGAGGAGCAGGAAGATGCTGAGAAAAAAGGATGAAGATAAAGATGAGGAAGAGAAAGTGAAAGAGAAGGACGAATACCTATTGAAGAAAATGGTGTCGACTTGCCAACTACATCTCCACACATGCTCCTGACACCGATACCTTGGACAAGGACAGCTATAGTAGAAATCTTATGGTAATATTTTGTCGTAAAAACATTAATCAACATTATGATTTGACCACAAAAAATTTTACATATAGTGATGAAAATGTTTGTTATTAATCTAATTCACTCTTTGAGTAGCAAGGGAAAAAAATTCTTTTTGTCGCATAAATTAGCAATGGACTAACAGTGAAGAATTTCATTGCATTTCCCTCGTTATTTTCATTGCATTATCTCACAAATTATTTTCTTTTCCCTTACAATTCGATTGTCGATACAAGAGGTCATGTTTACGCTATGCATCCCCTTCCACTCTAGGCATTTGTTTCTATATAAGAGACCACGTTACTTCAGTTATTCTACACAACTATTCTCTATACGATGTTTGCAGAAAGTTACTAATTATTTTTCATTAAAAGGTTAGATCAGCAAACAGACCAATTCATTTGGAGGCAACTTGGCTCAGGCATGAGGATTTTGATCACCTTATGAACGTATGTTGGGAAGAAGCTGCTACCTCACCCCCACAAAGTAGTGATAGCCTGACTTAACTCCCACGAGGCGGTAGTCGGTACCACTATAGATGGCTTACTTTGCTCCATGGGGGCGGCATACGATGGCTCTCATGGGCGGGTGCCTCCTGCTCCATGGGGCGGCTCTAAAGGCTCGGCTACCGCCCGGACCCTGATAGCGAATAGGTAAAAACATGGAAGCCGACCTTACCTTACCAGTAATGGTGTGTGTGTCGTCAGTTTGGCAGAGGCCAACATCAAGGTTTCTAGTAAATCCACTCCCTCTCATTGTAAAACTTTTAGATGAATTGCACGGCGCATGTTTTTTTTCATAAAAAAAAAGATATTAGGTCCAGCTCTTGATGGGGCATAAACCCTTTCATTGAATGACCCTCTACTGCTAAAGGTTGTAAGGTAGGGCAAGTGCGATCAAACACTATCATCCTTTGATGCGACATGAAGACCATTTCACCGGCGATTAATTGTCCTGTTACATCAACTGGTTTTATGAAATATATCTTTGTATCAGATAAAGAAAGAAGGGTATACCTCAAATAAAACAGTTGAGTTGATGGAGACCCCTCTCTCTCTCAAATGTCATAATAAAGTAAAGGTGGTTAGACAACATTTTACAGAACTCAATGTTGGTTTCTATTTTGTGACACTTATCTCCATAGACTTTGGCTATGGAATGTATCTGCAACAAGAAGGAGAGTTTATTTAAATTAAAAAAAGAGGTTTTCTTTTGAGAGGAGAAATGAGGGCATACATTTCTTGAAATGGTTTAAATGAAGTGCAAACTCACGAAAATGGTGGACTAAGTTATGACCAATGGAGGATCAAAAACTTTTTTTTTTTGGTTTGTCGGGTTGCCCATCAAAATTTAGAAGGTTGGCCAGACTATATGTTATAACTTGTAGATTCAATCTTTGGCAAGACCAGATGAGAAAGAAGATATATTAAAGAAAAAGTTTTTTAAGGAAATGCTTGAAATTATATAGGTAAACCTTCTTATATGTGAAATAATATGACTATACATATTAGAAAAGTGCCAAAAGATGTGGTAGTATAATGAAGTGAAGACATGTTACAAATTGTATTATGCTAAGAATACTAGTGAAACTTTGGAAGCTTATAAGAAAACAAATAAAGAAGTGAAAAAGACCATCAGTAAAGTAAAAGCCAAATTTTGAGAGGATTTATATAAAAAGCACAAAAGAAGGTGAAAGAAATATTTTTAGGATAGATAAGGCTAGAGATAAGAAAACTAAAGATGTTATTTGTGTTTGATATATCAAAGATGAGGATGAGAAGATTCTAGTGCTAAATGATGATATCGATGTTTTCAAAAGTCAAAGAGACTCTTAAATATGTGAAGGTTGGTAAATCTATAGGATGAGACAATATTCCTATAGAAGTATGAAAAAACCAAGGAGAGATTAGGCTCACTTGGCTCAAAAGATTATTTAATGAAATATGAAGAACCCAAAATATGTCTGAGAAATGAAGAGCGAGTATACTTATACTCATATAAAATCAAGAGAGACATTCAGAATTGTTCGAATTATCGAGGACCAAGTTGAGTCATACTATGAAATTATGGGAAAGAATTGTTGAACTTATGTTAAGACAAGTATCGAGTATAACAGAGAATAAATTTGGATTTATGCCTGACATATCTACTATTGAAACGATTCACCTATTGAGATATCTTATAGAACACTTTAGAGTAAAAAAAATGAACATTCACATGATATTTATTGATCTAAAAAAACTTACGATAGATTGCCAAGAGATGTTCTTTGGAAAACCTTATAAAAGAGAGGTATCTCATTGATATACATAAATCTTATAAAAGACATGTATTATTGTGAAAAAAATGTGTGAGGACTCATGAAGAAGTTAATATTAGGTTAGATCAGGGATCAACTTTAACTTCATATTTGTTTATATTGGTCATTGATGAGTTAACAAAATATCTTCAAGATGAAGTACCTTAGTGTATGTTATTTACAAATGGCATTGTGTTAGTGGATGAGTCTAATGAAAAGGTTAATAGGAAATTGGAACTATGGAGAGAAATGTTAAAAAATAAAGGCTTTCGACTTAATAGAACAAAGAAAGAATATATGGAATGTAAGTTTGATCATTTGGGTACTTTAGAGGACTTCGAAATTAAAATTGGCACACATTGCATCCCTCAAAAGTAAAGTTTTAAATATCTTTGGTCAATTTTTCAAAGTGATGAAAAAACTAATGGAGATATTACGAATAAAATTAATGTTGGTTGGTTAAAATAGAGAGAGACATTAGGTATTCTATGTGACAAAAAAATATCATTAAAGTTGAAAGGTAATTATTATAAAGCAATAATTAGACGTGCTATGTTTTATGGTTCTGAGCATTGGCCAATTAATCATCAATATTTACAAAAGTTGTTTGTAGCATAAATGAAAATGTTGAGATGGATGAGGGGTCACACTAGAAATACCGTATACTTAATGAGGTTATTAAAAATAAATTGAGAGTAGCACCAATAGAGGACAAAAGTAGAGAACATCATTTAAGATGGTTTGGATATGTACAAAGATGACCCAAAGATGCTCTTGTAAGAAGATGAAAAGCTAGATTGTGAAAATGTTAAAAGAGGAAGATAACGACAATAAAAGTGTTGAAAAGAATAATAAAGAATGATCTAGTTTATATCGAGTTAAATGCTAGCATGGCACATGATAGGGCTACGTGGAAACAAAAAATCCGTGTAGCCGACCCATCTAGTATGGGAAAATGCTTAGCTATTGTTGTTGTTGTTTATTTTTATTTTATATTTTATGTATGATAGATGCAACTCCATTCATGTAAGGGATCACTCTTGCATTGTCAGTCCCAAGCCCGGATAAAGGAGGAGGGTTGTGTTAGGCTTTCGACAAACAGTATAAAACTCCGTCAGATTTTAATAACATGGATTACAAAAATTATAAGCATTGCTTTAGGGCATCCTTGCCTAGCGACGTGTTGTAGAGCCCGAATATAGTAATAAGTAAGCAAGGGCCACTACATTTTCGCTCGAATGTAGTGAATCAATTGCAAAGAGGGTTCTCACATAATGTACGGGTGTGGGTAAAGAAGTTAGTCCCGCTACATTGCCGCCCGAATGTAGTGAAAATTTTTCAGAGAGGGTCTCCGCATTTTGATTATGGACGGATGTGGGGGGTAAAGAAGCTAGTCCTAGATAATAAGATTCGTATTGGTTCTTGGAATATCAGAACATTATCGAGTAAGCTAATGGAGGTAGTAGATACTATGATTCGGAGAAAGATTCATATTCTATGTTTTCAAGAGACAAAATAGGTTGGAGAAAAAGCAAAGGAGATAGAGGATAGAGGTTTAAATTATGGTAAACAGGTAAAGAAAAGACTCGAAATGGAGTTGGTATTATCATAAATAAAGATTTAAAGGATAGTGTAGTAGACATACAACGATATGGTGACTGAAACATGACCTTGAAATTAGTGTTAGGAGCAGAGGTTTTGAATATAGTTTATGCTTACACAACCCAAATAGGACTAGAAGATAGTATAAAGACAACTTTTTGGGAAGAGTTAGATAAGGTGATTCAAAAGATACCACAAAGGGAGATGATTTGTTTAGGAGGAGACTTAAATGGATATGTTGGTAAAGATGCATTAGGATATCAAGAGATTCATAGAAACTTTAGTTTGGGGGATATAAATGAGAAATGTAGGGAGATTTTAAATTTTGCTATGGCATTTGATCTCTTTATAGTCAATACAATCTTCAAAAAACGAGATGAATATTTAATTACTTATAAGAGTGGCTTATCACAAACACAAATTGATTACTTTATTTGTAAAAAAAAAGATAGAGCATGTTGTAAAGATTGCAAGGTAATTTCAGGATTTACAAATAAAAAAATGGACAAAGAAGAAAAGAGTGCATCGTGCTATTCGGACTAAATGGTGGAATCTCAAAAGCGAGAAAGATGATATATTTAAACAAAAAGTCCTTTAAGGAGATGTTTAGAATTGTGTTGGTACACCCGATGATATGTGGAACAATATGGCTATACATATTAGGAAAGTCGCGAAAGATGTGTTAGAGTTATCTAAGGGAGGTGTACTGGCACAAAAAGAAGTTTCGTGGTGTAGTGAAGTAGTACAAAATAAAATCAAGGCAAAGAAGGCATGTTACAAATTACATTATGCTAAGAAAACTAGTCAAACTTTAGAGGCTTATAAGAAAGCAAAGAAAGCAAAAAAGGCCGTGAATGAAGCAAAAGCTAAAATTTGGGAGGACTTATATAAAAAAACTCAACTCAAAAGAGGGTGAAAGAGATATTTTTAGGATAGTTAGAGCTAGAGATAAGAAAACTAAAGATCTTAATTATGTTAGATGCATCAAAGACGATGATGATAAAATTCTAGTGGCAAATGATGATATAAGAAATAGATGAAAATTTATTTTTATAATCTTTTTAATGAAAATAAAGATGTTAGTATTAGCTTGGGAGAGTTAGCCAAATCAGAAAAGTATATAAACCACAATTTCTACCTACGTCTTCAAAAGAATGAAGTCAAAGAGGCTATTAAACATATGAAGGGTGGTAAATAGGTAGGACCAGATAATATTCCTATAGAAGTTTGAAAAATACTAGGAGAAATAGGAATCACTTGGCTCACAAGATTATTTAGTGAAATATGAAAAAACCAAAAAATGCCTGAGGAATAGAGAGCAAGTACACTTATACCCACATATAAGAATAAGGGAGACATTCAAAATTGTGCGAATTATCGAGGTATCAAGTTAATGAGCCATACTATGAAATTATGGAAAAGAACTATCGAACGTAGGTTAAGACAAATATCAAGTACAACAGAGAACCAATTTGGATTCCTGCCAGGCAGATCTACTATTGAAGCGATTCACCTTTTGAGACGCCTTATAGAATATTTTAGAGCAAAAAAGAAAGACCTTCATATGATATTTATAGATCTAGAAAAAGCTTATGATAGGATATCGAGAGAGGTTCTTTCGAGAACTTTGGAAAAAAGAGGTATCCCATTGACGTATATTAACCTTATAAGAGACATGTATGATGGTGCAAAAACATGTGTAAGGACTCATGAAGGAACGACAAACTTCTTTGAGGTTAATATTAGGTTACATCAAGGATCAACTTTAAGTCCATACTTATTTATAATGGTGATGGATGTGTTAACAAAACATATTCAAGATGAAGTACCTTGGTGTATGTTATTTGCAGATGACATTGTATTAGTGGAGGAGTCTAAGAAAAAAGTTAATAGAAAATTGGAACTATGGAGAGAAACATTAGAAAGCAAAGGTCTCTGACTTAGTAGAACAAAAACAGAATATATGGAATGTAAGTTTGATCATTTGGTTACCTCAGAGGACATAGAAATTAAAATTAACACACATTGCATCCCCCAAAGGGAAAGTTTTAAATACCTAGGGTCACTTTTTCAGAGTGATGGAAGAATTGATGGAGATGTTACGCATAAAATTAATGCTGGTTGGTTAAAATATAGAGAAGCATCACATATTCTTTGTGATAAGAAGATACCATTAAAGTTAAACGGTAAATATTATAGAGCATCAATTAGGCCTGCCATGTTTTATGGTTTTGAGTGTTGGGCAGTTAATCATCATATACAAAAGATATCTGTGACAGAGATGAAGATGTTGAGATGGATGAGTAGTCATACAAGCAAAGACCGTATACATAATGAGGTTGTTAGAAACAAATTAGGAGTGACACCAATAGAGGATAAAATGAGATAATATTGTTTAAGATGGTTTGGACATATAGAAAGAAGATCAAAAGAAGAACCTGTAAGAAGGTTAGAAAAACTAAATTTGGAAAGTATTAAAAGAGGTAGAGGATGACCACAAAAGTATTGGAAAGAAACAATAAAGAATAATCTAGCTTATTGTGAGTTAACTGCTAACAATAGGGATATGTGGAAACAAAGAATCCATGTAGCCGACCCCGTCTAGTATGGGAAAAGGCTTAGTTGTTGTTATTGTTGTTGTTATGTATGATGGATGCCTTTACCACTAGGCATGACCTAAATTGCATGGAAACCGCTATAAGCAACCTTTTTACGTTTCGACATGAAACTGAAACATATATGAAATGTTCTGTCCGTATTTTGGGTATATTCTATTTTATTTTATATAAAAAAATAGCCCACGAATTTATGTCATCTTGGCTCAGTAGGTTGGAGTGCTCACATTATGGGTTGTGGTCTTTAGTTTGGTTCATAATGTGTGACTCGTGTTAATTTTTTTTACTATCATTTGCTTACATTTTCCTGTAAGTACCCTAGAAGTTTGAATAATTTGTATATCAACACCCTATGGTTCCTTGAGGTTTTGGCATTTTTTTAGTTTGGTCCTAAAACACAAATGTGATTTGTCCATTCTAACGTGTGCTAACGAGAGCATGCTTTGGACGCTAATAGGGCAAACACATCAGGCTAAATTTTGGAGCTATTTATTATAATATTACATTTATATTTCAAATTTATAGAAGTCTAACTTCATTGTTCATTCTATAGTGATATTAAATTATAAATTTAATAATATATTAATTTATTTGACATATTTAATAATGATTTTATATGTTAAATCATATTTAATATTGATGCATATAATTACTAGTTACAAGCTTTCTTTTAAGCAGAGTAAGAGTTTCAATTAAAAAACTAAAATACTAAACTTTTGAAATCATAACGTGGCTCGGTGTATGTTAAGCACTGTATGAGATCATTGGTTCAAGTTCAAGTGTTCACATGTCAGCCTCTAATTTTGAACCAACTCTTAAATTATATTAAATGAAATAAAATATTATTTAATTAGTAACTTGCTATTAATTAATTGAAAAAGAATATTACAACTTAATTAATAACATTAGTAACATTACCAATCAAAATAATATTATTAAATAAAAATGATTTCTTAATTCATCAATATTAAAATATTTTGATTAATTAATGAATAATTATGATTAAATACTATTTTATATATTAATTTAATACCCAATTTAGTAATATAAACAATTAAATAATTGTTAAATAGTAACTAAACTATGTATTCACTAACTACAATCATATTAATTGAACAGATAGTAATTAAACTAATAAATAATGCCTAAAGTAACCCATTTTAATTAATTAATCAATAAATATTTCTTCTGATGGGTACACTAACGTGTATGCCGAATTGTCATATAAGCAATAATCGGACAGGGTTTAGTGGAGTTAATGATTTTTCTCAAACTAATTGAATGCCAAAACCTTAGAGTGATGATTTTCAAACCTGAAGGTGCTAATGTTCACATTATGGTACTTATGAGAAGTTTTCCCTTCCATTTTTTTACACACACATGAAATATATGTGTGAATAAAAATCAAGCTGAGCCAATTTGATTAGTATGACAAGAAAAGTACAAATAATTTTCCAAAACCAAAACCTAAATTTAGCTTTTTCCTGCTTGATGTATGTTGGGTCAGATCATATTAAACTCTATGGTTATTATATTCAATCACAAAGATAAAAATCAAGTCCATTACCAGATATGCAGCATTTTCATTGCCCAAACCTGTCATATTAGCAAAGTACTGATGTAACAAAAATCATAGGCGAATTTAAGACGCGGAGAAAAGCCCCTAATGTGTTGCAGTGGAACAATATAGAATGATTTTTGTTTTCCTGTAAAAGTTCAGTTAGAACTTGTGGTGTGATCAAAAACCACATCAGTAACGGTGTTAGTTCGGACCAGACACACAAGTTTGAGTGAGAAGCAGTACTCCACCTCATGCTTCATGTATTTTTGACATATTAACCATGTAGATAGTTCGGACCAGACAAGTTTTCTTTCGGTGTGGCGTCACTGGTATATATGTGCATAATTCGATTCATTCAAAGAAAAATAGGCTTGCACATTAAGTAAGCCTAAACTTTTTCAGGGTACGAGCTGTTATTCATCTGTAGACAATTAGGTGATACGTTAATTGGAGAACTGACCAGAACCACTTCCCAAATGAATTCTGTATGCCTTTGATCCTTGGTAAGTGTGTGCATATATATACACATATACATACATACATATATATATATATATAGACACACACACACACCGGGGCCACACTCCATTGATGATACACACCACTGGGACTTGGCGTAGCTAAGGCTCTCCTTTGGAACTGGCTATTGAGGTTATATGTTTTCGTGTTGAGAAAAACTTGATTTTCTATTATTTGAGAACAGAAAATCAAAGACCAGCTCTACGGTGCCATCAATAATGGTAATCGTTAACAAAACCACGAACTGGGAGCTTAGATTAATGAAACAGTTGCCTTTGGAAACCTTGATGACGACCCCAAGCATATTTTGTTTTGGTATCCATGTTTACATCCTCAGTAAATGATCCCAAACCGAGAGATGGACGAAGGTACCATTGACATTGTTAAGTAGTTAACTATTATTATCCAAAATGAAGAAGAAAAAAACAATATACCATTATCACTGTAGCTATGACTTTAGCGATCTGAGCTGGTCTTATTATCCAATATTAAGAAAACAATAAACCCTTTAAAATACAATATACCATTATCACTGAAGATGCAAAATGACCTCTTTCTTCTAGCTTGTGTTTATAAATACTGTATGTATGCGTGATGAAAAGAAAGCGATGAGAAAGAGAGGCAGACGAATTCTACGTGGAAAACCCTTCAAAATAGAGGCTAAGAGCCACAGGACCATAGTGCAAAGGCTCCACTATGTATAGTTGATAGAGTCAGAAAGTTCCTCGGCAAGATATATATACAGTTATCAGCATCTATAGATAGAGTTGATTAAAGGAAGCAAACTCATGCAAGTTGCTAGATATGTAACTAAAACACATACCATTTTCGAATATCTAAGCACGTGAGGAGATGAGAATTTTCATATGCATCATTGAATTTCATCTCAATATTGCAGGAATCAACCATGAATCATATATGCAATATCTATACTTCCTTCACGGGATTGCAAATTTCTCCAAGCCCTTTAGATTTTCTTGAATCTGGTACCTCCAGTAATGAAGCTTTCTGCCTAATGAAGAAGCTTCTGTTGTTTGTTCAGGAATAAAGGAATCATGCGAGCCGATAAATAAGAGAGGTCCACTCCTCTATTTCGATCCATATAGCCAATGACCACCAAGCACAGTCCTGTAGCATCTTTTTTGAAACTCCGCAGCGAATGAGTTTCTGCCTTGAACCTGCTTTCTGCAATGGTTTCAGTCCTATCTATATTCACTACACGTCTTACTGCTACTCCAATATTTAAACACCGGCCTCCATGATTCCTTTCAGCTCATCCAATGTCCGCACAACCAAACCTTCTTTGCTCGTTACCTTCTCTTTCTCCTTCGAATTCTTTATCACCTCCTCTTTTTGGAGCTCGGTTGAGATAGCAATCAACATCATTGCAGATGAGCCGCTTCTTGAACCAATGTTTCTTAGCTTCCTTAGAGTGGGCCATGTGCAATGCCTCTTGCAACATTTGAGGTTTCTCTATCATGTACTCTTCACTTTGCTGATAGACGAGTGAAGATATCATTTTTTTCTTTTTCTATTGATCTTTGATACCATCTCATAATGATGGTTTTCCTTGTCTTCTTTGTTTTCATCGCTCCATTGGATACCTTATCCTTTTCCTTCATCAGATGAGGGATACACAATTTTAAGATGATCTTGGGTCGAGGTTAAATAGCTACATCAGAAAGATAATTCTTCTCATCAATCAACTTCTCACTCGCTTCTCTCTTTCTTTTCCAGCCCCTTCTTTTCTTTGGTGTGAATCTTTCCATAGAAAAAAAAAGAAAATTTCATAAAAGTACATGGTAACTTTTTCAATTTTACAATTTGAAACCTAAACTTTGGAGCATCAAACAGAAAAAGTACCCCTATTTAATTAACAGTTGAAAAGACAAGTATCTATCTAATTAACGGCTCAAACCTTGTGTCTGTGTTTGACTAGTGAAAAAAATTTAGGTCTCAAAATGAAAATAAAAAGTCACAGGATAATCTTATGAAATTTTTGCTAAAAAAATTTACCCTTAATTCCATCAAAGTCACGACCAAAGCGAACCTGGGAGTAGCTTATTCATGATCAACTTGTACGTTTCAGAAACACAACGATTGACTCATGAAGGAGAGTTAAAAGTATGACACTTGAATTATGCCTCAGGAAACAACTCAAAGCAATGGGTATTGGTGAAGGGGACAATGGCAAGTCTTGTGCAGTAGTGCTGGAGACGCAGGAGATGGTTTTTTCTTAACATGCAGCAGAGTTAAAAGTATATGGGGAGAAGTTGCCAATATGTTTGATAAGAAGTGGATCCTGAAAGTAAATTCGGGTGAAGCACTGATGTAGCGAGGGCGAGATGTGGCTTACAGATAAAGTAGTGAAAAAAGCATGGCTCGCTGCATTTCAATTGACAGTCCAGTATATATGGAAACGACGAAACTGAAAGGTATTCCATCAAGAGAAGAACATCACTATCAAAGATCTGATCACGAAGACTCTCAATTATGTGAGAGAGTATGTGCTGCTGATACTCTGGAAGCCAAATAGTCACGTCAAACGGCTGAATGCCGCCTCCACAGAGCTAGCTTAAGTTGTCCATATACAGCTTTGGTCGATGAAATTGGCAAGTGGGCTACATACATTGAAGGACAGTGAACGAAGCTTTCCAATAGACGGATGGTTAACAGAGGATCGGAAATACGGAGTTGGAAAGTAAGTGGTGGGCGAGATTGCTTCGAGAGGTGACGAGCACAGGAGCTCAGATTGAATCTTGTTGCAGACGAGAAAGCTCCCCAAAGCAAGAAAGCTGAAATAGAGATTGATGATGATAATGATCTAACACATTTAGAAGTTTTGTGAATCTTGAGTGTAAATTGGTTTCCAAGCAGGTCAATCACTACACGTTTGCATGAATGGCGACCCTGGGATGTACATATTGATCGAAGGATCAGCCTCCCGAATGGAGGGCATCGCAACAGTTGTATTAGTCCTTTTCTATACTTGGTAGTGTTCTGCCCAACCCCATCTTGATAATCGAAAAAGAAAAAGAAACAGTATAGCCCCACTTTACATCATGCCCAAAATTCAAATCACCATTTTGGGATTCTTTTGAATCTAGTTGTGCTTAAATATGATACTTGGTGAAGCCAAGTTATCGTTCTACCTTTAAAAATGTGCATCCAATCCTTAATCTTAAAATGGGGATAAGTGATGTAGAATTTTGAGGAGATTCACAATGGGTCAAACCTGGCCACCCAAACCCAACCGTTTTTAAAGAAGAAAGTTTCTTATATATTAAAAAAACCACCAAAGAAAATAAGAAAACCCCCACTATAAAAGCGTTAAAAAGAAAAAAATTGTGGGAAAATGGATATGATAAGAAAATTCTGAAATATATTAAGTAGTTAAATTGGACACAACATATCAAGAAAAACTTTGTTTGTGTACATGTGTATGTATGAATGTGTTAAGTAACCTTGTTCGGCTCCACTCAACATCAACCAGGACCCTATTGGTTTAGGCTACTTTTATAATTTAAATTATTTAGTACCCTTTAAACTGTTTAGATATGAGCTATTAAGGCCAAGTCGATTGGGTTTAATCATTTTCATTAATCTCTTTCAAAAACTATTCGATTGAGACTTATTTTGAAAATATATGGATAAAATCCCACAAAATAATTCTTACTGGTATGTTAAATACCTTCATTTTATCTACTTAATGTATAAAATCAACGATTTGTAAAAGATAAAGAACCTTCGAGGATGCACTGTGGCCGATTGACACTAGAATCTAGTTCATTGTGATCATTTCACCTCAACAGAAATTGTGAAAGCAAATCTGGTACAATCTTTCTGTTTTTGTAAGCAAGCTGGGGTGAGGACTCAGGTATCGATTTTATACCAACCTTCAACTTGAAGGTTCTTTCTAAACCTCTTATCATTTGAGACTGCTTTGAGAGAAAACCTCCCTCAACAAGCAGTCCAAGGCAATTCAAAGTTTAACCGCGCTGCTCATCGACCGGGCTCTCGTGAACCATGCCGATTTCCAGAAGCACAGGATCCATCATGAACACCCTAGCCAGGAAAGCCACTGGTCTTTTCTTTTCTAAGCCACCATAGTCGAAAGCCCACAAGGAACCCACCTACCTAATTTGGTTCGAGCCATGCCAGCCCACTTTGGGGGTAAAGTTCTCCAAATGCTGGTATTCTCAGTTCACAAGATTCTAACTCGAGACCTTGTGGAAGATGAACAAGTTCCAAACCATTTGAACTAACCAAGCCTTGGTACAGAGCCTTGGCTCTTTGTGCTCAAATTTGTAGAATATCAGAGAATACAGCTAAATCTGTCGCTGAAAATATCTGAAGCATACTGTAGCACAGTCAGTAGCGTTTCTTTAGTTATTTTCTTCCTGCAACGCCAAAGAAAAATTTACAGTATCGTCAAAAGAACAAAAGTTAAAAGTTAAAAATCTACAGATAAGAGAGGACCCATCCTCATTAAAAATACGAATCTATGACGCCGATTTTCATCATTTAGTAACTACCAGTCTGTAATATAAATTACAAACGCAATTCCGAAAAATAATGGAGAACCGTGGGCATGGTCTTATGCACGCCGGTTCTGTGATAATCACTTCAACGCCCACTGGCAGCTTCTTCGTTGCGCAGAAGAGAGAGATGAGCTCCCTAAATGTTGCTTTTTCAGAAAGAAGCAACAAAACCAATTAACAAACAATCGATTCTCTCTCTCCCCTTGTCTAATTGCTTTTATATCTGTTAACCTTTCTCTTCATGAAACTATTTGTGCTTTGCCTTCCCTTCCCTTTCCTTAGCTCCTCAAGGTCTATGGATCTATACCACATCTAGTCTTTCTGCCTCTGATGATCCGATCTTGGTTGAACTATCTTACTTATTTTTATCCCACCATCGTATATTCAAGGGTTTCACCGATTTGGTGAGTACCGGTTTGATTATTCATTCATTTTTTGCTACTCTGCTTTCCCCGCCTCTCTAGCTGGTTGGTTTCTCGGTTTAAGAGTTAGTTAGGGCTTTATTTGCATTCATTTGTGGGTCTTGCTTGCTTGATAAGGGATGTTAGCGTTTAAGTACTCGATCAATGTGATTGAATAAGCGTTGTTTCTCGATTAGGCTTCGATTTTCTGTCTTTCAAGAAGACTGGATCATCAAAGAAACCGACGTTAGAACTTGGGCCTTTTTTGGATGGGGAGTCCTAGCTTCTTCTTCTTGTGCCTCCTTCACTCTGCGGTGGCAACTACTTGTGGAGCGTTGATGATGTTCTACAGAAACGAGATTTATGTGTTCGGGCACGGCCGAGAGACTGCCATTAAGCTTCTTGGATCCACACCACACGATCAATTGCTGATTCAGACCTCAGATTCGCTAGCCGGCATGCTTCTCTTTGCGATCGGGCTGCTTTTATTCATGGTTTCCTTCGTCAAGGACCGGGAATTCCAGAGCTTCTTTGCGAAAGGATGCGTTCTTCTTTATGCTTTAATGGCGATGTGGAGGGTTTACTTCGAGCGCAGATTGGAGGATTTGGCGGGCGATTGGGCGCGGCAGATTATAGGAGACTTCATGCTCGGCCTGTCTTGGGTGTTCTTCTTGGTTTATTCATGGAGGGAAAAGTATGATTAAAGGGAATTTGAACGTATGAGGATGATCCTATTTAATGAGTTGGAATTTGGAATAGACGAATGCTGTGCTGAATATTCCTCTTCTGTGATTAAAAGATTCCATGTGTTCGCGTTTGAGGAAAATCTGTAATCTATCTGTTTCGGGTTCTATTCAGCACCAATTAGGAATCTATAAATCAGGGGTTTTATTATTGGTCACTGTTCTTGTTTGAATCTTGTTTTGGGCTTTTATGGCTTCCATCTAGTAACCAAGTTTTGTAAATTCTTCTTGGTAATAAGGATCAATGCTTTTCGTGACAATTCGATTCTCCATGTTTGTGTTTCCTCTTCTCTCTTGGTGATTGAAGGATGCACAGATAGAGGGAGAAATTGTTATGGAAGTTAGATTGTTCACTTTGATGACAGAGCTGGTTTCTTCTAATCTGTGTAGTAGCTTTTCCTTCATGTACTGAAGCTGTACACAAAGTATTTTATGATTGTGTAGCCAAGGAAGAGTAGTTCTCCAGTTTACATATGTACTGCATCATTGGACTGCAGCTCTTTGTATCTGTAGATGCATTTTGATATTTAGTGGCTTATCTTAAAACAAGGCTTCCCATTTGTCTGAGTCCTTCACGGATCAACATCTTGTTGGCCTAGTGTGTGATCATTTCTTTAAAGTTAATGATACAACAACAACAACAACTAAGCCTTTTCCCATACTAGACGGGGTCGGCATTTACCTCACAGATCGGCATGTTGTTGACCTAGTGCCTATTCAGATACGCTTCTTACATATTAGAACAGTTTCTGTGGACTAATTTTTTGGAGAATGTATATGGCCATTGGTTGCATTGTTTTGCTTTATGTTTCAACTAATTAATCAAACCTCCGTTAACTTTTTCGCATGACATGGACATAAGGAATATACAATGTCCAACATTAAAAACACATCAAAAACTTATTTTTTTCTTCATCACTATGCATTAGGCCATACAACTTCTAATGTCTTTCTTTTTTATCGGCTTCTTGTTTTTATTGTTGGGTCAGATTGATAAAAATTGGCTCTGAAGCCTATTTGGGACCTATATAAACCACTTGCTTGATGATGAGCCCTTCCCAAAAGCTCCTAAATTTGCTCTGGTATCCAACGATGTTATATGAACCCCTTCAGAAGATGTTTCTTCCCATTGGTAATTTTTGCTTGCATTCATTCATTGTGAGATTTGTGTTAATTCTCAAACTATGTAATGCGGAGATTAGTAGATAAAGTTATTTGGTTTGGCATCTTCTTTGTAGAAGCTTTACTTTTCAGTGTTAGTGGTTAATATGCTGTTTCCAACATAGATGAATGACTAACTATATTAGGGTGCTCGCAAAAGAGGTCCTCAATGAGCAAACAAAGTGAACTTCTGTAATTTGCGGTTGGGGTGCTTCATTGGATATGAAGATTTTCTTTGATGACCCATTAATCTATATTCTGGGTGTACTACATCCAGCTGCCCTTATGTTTATGGTTCATTTTCTTAAACAATGTGCTTAGTTCATTCAAAGTGGCTTTGAAAATATTTCTTCAAATAAGGTTCTTGTTAGTGCATTGAGTTAACTGTTAGCATGGCACTGGATAGAGCTCTATGGAAAGAAAGAATCCATGAAGTCAACCCCATCTAGTATGGAAAAAGTAGTAGTTATTGTTGTAAGATTTTGGTTACTACCCATTTCCTGTGAGCTTTTGCTTCAAGACACAGGAGTGATCTGATATTATGCTTGATCCATATTCAAATCCATGAAGGGCATGCTTGAAATGTTTTAGTTCAGTGATTTAAGTTGATCTGTGACCTTCATCTTGCTGGAGCCTTAGATGGATGAACCAAGAAAGATTGCTGCAGGTGATATGGGAATCTTTTCTTTCCTTTGTTCTTCAGATCACCATGGTATGAGTTGTTGAAATCTAATTAGGGTAATCTTTGTGATGTCATATCATGATTATCAAAATAGCATTCGACTGACTAACTGGTATGAGTCAGTCACGTGTACTCAAAGAGAGCTGGTCTCGGGAGACTCATGCCTGCTTTAACACATCCTTCCCTATTAATATTCATGGATTAATTGTTCTGTTGCATAATGACTGCAAGTTGGAACCCATTTTCTGGGTCCATTTGGGAGGATCTTGAACCTTCATATTGTAAACTTTCTTGTCATAGTTACTTCATATTGCATGACAAGACCGTTTTATGATAAGATAGTCACCACATTATAGTTTCTTTCTTGAAGATGCATGGTTTCTTCATTTAATGTGTCATCAGATCAGAACTGTTTTGCACTTGTGCAGTCTAGTTTGAAATTAGAAAGTGAAAGTACTTGTGGAAGAGGAAAATAAACGAAGAATGAAGTAGATGCAAACAAAAGAGAGTTAGCTAAAATGGCAGGGCACTCTGACACCCTTCTGCTGGTGAAGAGTTCTGACTCTCAGAGGGGTGCATGTGGGCCTCTCTTTGTAACCAAAAAGGGAAAAGACAGAGGAAAGCACAGAGAAAGGGATTATAGCAAGGTGTGGTTGGGTGGCTGATTTCTTCTTTCCACTATTTATAGTTTTTCAGCTTTATTCAGTGTTCTGAATGGTTTAGTTATATAGTTATGTGGGGTTAGATTAGCTAAAAGTTTAAGAACTAGCAGTTTTGATTTGCACCATCTTGAGAATGCTCAAGGAGAATCTCATGGAGATGGTTTTGGATACTTAAATTCTTTCTTCATTAATGTCTCAAATCATTCTCCCTTTTCACTTTTCCATGACTTAGTCTTCATTACACAAGGTTCGTGTTATTGCTTCATGCCTTATTGACATGCTAGGAAGCCGTGACAGCAGTTAACTGATTTATGGTTCTCTTGCTAATACTCTTTAAGAATTCTTGGGTTTCCTCTACTTTTATTATGACTTATCATCAAGGGGAGGAGTACCTTCGAGGAGTAATTGGTTTACCTCTATTGTCATCACTTTTTAGAGTTTTACATCAAAAGATACTTTGAAATCTTGCTGTTGAGTTGCTGCACGAACTGCTTACACTGTTTGATTATGTAACTTTCTCCATGGTAACATATGCACCTTATGGGTTGATCAAGTTTAAGAACTTGGATTTGATAAAATACATTACATTCGTCTAAATTGGTTATCGTCTTGCACCTTTGAGCTAATCCAATATAAGATAAACTGTGACAGGCACGCTTAACGTGGTTTGGAGTTTTTGAGTTTTGCCCCTTTTTAAAAGGTGCGAGAGAAAATTAGCCGATCCACTTAATGTGGGCAAAAGCTTGGTTTTGGTTTTGGATGATGTGTTGGATGAAGCTTTTGTTAGATTAACCAGATGATGATATTTTCATGTTTTGAGGATGGTGTAAGTGCCAATATAATCAACTAGCTCTAGTTTTGATTGCTTTTTGCCACAGATCAAGTAATCTGGGGGATCATGCCATGACATTAAAAGGAGCTTCATTCATGTCATCTTCTAGGTCCAAGAAGACATGAATGACTATGACATGCATCTTGGCGCTGGATCACGACCCAGATCACCCAACCCAACATCGTGTTCTATGCCTTGACTTGGTTGTGTTATTTTTTTCTTTCGGCAGGAGTTCCATTTGGAACTACAAATCTTTCCCTGAATCATGGGAAGAGGAAACTGACGGTTCTTGTGACACAAAAGAATGTAATGTTCTGCTCTTATGCTTTCAATGTGTGGTTCTCGTGATGGTCCTGCATATTTATTGAACTTGTCCACGGACACGAGACGAGTACCTTTAGAAAAGCAATGAATACATTATGGTTCATTTGCAGCATGTTCTTTGTTGTGTTAAATGCAATTCAATTTCTCAAATGTTCCCTGTGGCAAATGCGATTCTAATTCTCAAAGTGCGAAGTATACCACATGAGAATCAGGTTTGAAGCTCGAAATTGTCAAGAAACAAGTAGTTGACTTGAAGCAGAACAGCGAATCAGATTACCCATATCGGATGTGTTGCCTTCCTCTTTAGCGTGTCCATGTGACAGAGGTCCTTTGTAGATGAACTTTTGGACATCTTTTTGTAACCTTTCGATCACTGTGAACACTGATTGTGGTGTTACAACCAAGCCCCCTAAATGGGATAACATGATAACTTCAAGTGTTATATCAACAAGTATCAGTTCCTAACGCTAAATATCAAAACCATGACTGTAAAAGATCAGCTCTTTCACTTCCTGAAAAATCTGAAACCGTGGGCTGCACAGGAGATTTGTTGGAGGAACCCTTCGATGATGTGTGAGGCTATTACTATTGTTGGCTGATTGATAGCCGCAAGACCGATGAGAAGAAGTCCTTGAAGAACTATGGAGGAAAGGACAATGATTGAAAAGATGCTCACGGTTGAGATACACGGGACGGCATCACAACAAAGAAGTAAGATGTCGAAAGCATGGCAATCGGCCTAAGGAACCCTACAATAATCTCTATGTGAATGGCCGGCCACACAAACTCGTCGAATGCCCGACCAAGAAGAACGATAGTCAAACGAACGCCATGCAACAAGAGTCGTCTATTGAGCCAGGGATGGGAGCACTTCGATGGATGAATACTATCTCAAGGATGCCAAGACACCTATTATTAAGGCACCTTTGCGCAAGGGATAGATATACTTGGATGTGAACATTAATGGGACAACTCCAAAGGCATTGGTAGACATGGGCTAGCAGAGGATGTGCCTATCTAAATTGGAAGTTGGGATTGGAAAACCTATTCTCGGATGAATGACTATCAAGTTGTCTTGGGCATAAGAGTGACACGGAGATACAACATTGCCGAGACATAGTGACCATCCTAGAAGAGATGTCTTAAATGCATGCCAAAAGGGCAAGCTGCTATAGAGGGGGTCAGAACCGGGATCTATCCGTGTGATCTCCATTTTAGTTGAAGAGGGGACAAAAGCAACGGAAATAAATGTACTTGGTATCGTACAAAACAAAAGGTCTTGGATTAGAATCCGACCCAAAGAAGAAGTGCCTAGCATCGGGTAATTCCGGAGTTAGACCCTATGTCGAAGGAGTTTGACGATGTCACTCCCAATGAACGCCGAAGCAACTTCCTCCTTGAAGGAAAATAAATCATCACATTGGGTTGTAGCTTGGAGTCAGACCGCCTGCCATACGTCCTTACAGCTTAGCACCTACAAAACTTAAGAAACACAGACATTAATTAGATGAGATGTTGACATCCAGTATCATCATACCCTCGGAAGCATCCTTTAGTACAGTACACCCCTTCTATTCCAAATGAAGCATGATCGTTTGAATTAAGGTTGAGAATGTAGTTGAGAAGTTCTTGAATCTAAATGGCATCATCAAGAACTTATAGGGCAACATGTTTACTACTGAGAGCATTCTTTAAGCTACTATTGAAGAGTAGTACCTATGTCAAACGGGAGAAGTACTTGTTTGAATAAACCGAAATTGACTTCCGTGGTCACATGATCGGTAACGAGAAGATTTAGATGGATTGAAGAAATATACAAGCCATTGAAGAATGTGATCCTCCTTACCAACATGATAGACCTGCAGTCTTTCCTTGGTTTAGCTAATTATTAATGATGATTATCAAGAGCTACATTGCCATTGTATCTCTGTAACAGATCTATTAAAAGGGGGCTAAATCTATGAATGGACAAAAGTTTGTGAAGAAGCCTTTAATAAGTTGAAGGAGGCAGTGACAAGGGCATCCATGCTAAATTTGTTGAATCACAAAAAACCATTTGAAGTGAAAATTGATGCTTCAAACTTTGCCTTTAAAGAGGTGTTGAAACATGACAGATATCTCATCACCAATAAAAGCCGAAAGTTGAATGATGTAGACAAATGGTACATAATCCACGAAAAAGCGATGACTATTGTAGTACATTACCTTTATGCGTGGAGGTATTATCTCTTAGAGAATCACTTTACAATGATAATGGATAAATGATTATGAGTTACTTTTAGATCCTAAAGAATCTTACTGCAAAGTAGGCATGTTGACAATAATTGTTGATAAAATTTGACTTCAATCTACAATACAAACTGGGGAAAATAAACTCAATGGAAAATGCATTGATTCATTGTGTGAAACTTGTTCTTCAAACTGACACTAAAACTCAAAAGGTGGAAATTCAGAGTGACCTCATTGAGTGCATGTGAACCAGCTAGAGATAGACGAAATGGCAAAAGAACTCAAATCGTTAGTCCATGAGGATAAGACCATGCAATTTTGAGTGTAAGATGTCTTGCTAAGATATGTGTGCTAAGGACAAGGATCTTAAGAAGGAAGAAATGTCATGACTCTCCATGAGTAGGCATCCAAGGGTGGATCGAACATTAGCATTACTAAAGTAGGCTTATTATTGGCCAAATATAGCACCATGTGGTGATTAAGTGCAGACTTGCCTAATAGACCAATAAGACTAAATTGCAACCAAAGGCCGATAAGACTCTTAGAATATTAGTTAATTCCAAGCCGATTGTGGGAGAGACTAACAATAGACTTCATTTGGAATTTGCTCAAGCCCAATGTGCATCAATCTATCTTGGTGGTACTCGACGAATTCTCTAAGTACGGGGTATCTGTCGCAGTATCACTCAAGTGCATGACCAAGCACATGGTAAAGCTTTTCATTCGATATGTTGTGAAGTATTGGGATTGCATTCCAATACTGTTAGTGAGCATGATCCCCCATCCGCAAACATTTTTTGGGAAAGTTTTTATTTTCTTATATCAAAATGATTATTCTCGATAAATTATCACCCTCAAATGGATGGAAAAACGAAAAGGATCAATGTTTTGATAGAGTGTTACTTATAACATTATGTTTGTGCTAACCAACAAAACTGGACCTAGTGGCTATATATATTGATACACCCTAGACACCTCATTCACTGGTTGCAAACTATACAAGATAAGTGGAATCCTTGTACTCATTTTGTTTGAGCATGTAAGAGAGGCAGGACATCATGCACACGCTCCTTGCAAAGGCAACTAAGCAAATGAAGAAATGGACCGAGACTAAGTGTCTCTCTGCTGAGTTTAGGATAGGAGAGCAAGTTTTGGTGAAACTCTACACTAAGCAATCACAAAAACTATGTGGGCAACATGCAGCACGGATTTGCAAGTACAAACGATCCCACAAAATAATCACGAGTAGGGAACTATGTGTACAAGTTGGAGATGTTAGATCATATTTAAGCGGACCATACCTTTTATGCGAACAATCTTAAGGCTTATCGTTAGTACGAGGAAGACGAAGAGTGCAACCAACTAACAAGGACACCGGTATACTTGAAGACTCAGGAGACAAAAGAGATGGAGTACACCATCGACCACATTCCTAGAATAATAGTAGAGAGATGTACAAAATGCTTGAGAAGTAAAAGGGGTTTCGCATGGACCAAGCGAGCTTTGGAGACCGAACACAAAATGTGGTCATTTTCGACAGTAATTAAAGAGTATGCATGTATCAATATTGTCGCCGACATCAATGATTCAGGTGAGAGAATGTGATCCTCCGTTCATCGTGAACTAATTATAATTGTATAACCAAGTCTTTTACGTAGGATTACTTGGCAACTTAAAGTGTTAGGTTTGGGTTCTTAGTTATTTTGGAGACAACCTCTTATTTTATATTTTTGCCAAGATACATTAGCTAAAATTATAGCATGTAGGGAGGACGCAATGAAGTGACATTTTGCTTTTATTTACGTGCTTTGCTTATTTTTGTACAAACTCTCTTTCTTGCGAATTGTTGCAAACTTATGTTCTTGCTTGTGCGATCACGCAAAGAAGCTCAGTAAAGGCTAGCCTATGCCTCCTGGTTCGGCTATGTTCTGGTCACACCATCTTGTGGCCATGACATTTTGACGTTGCCCAGTAAGAGTCTTCAACAAAGTAACGTTTAAAGGTAGGGAGATATTAGGTACTGAGGTGGTAATATGCGTAAAATCTCAATACAGTGGGTGAACTAGTGATAAAACTTTCTAATATTACACAAAAACACACATATACACCATCAAGAGTGTTAGCTCAACTGCAGGGCGCTCTAGAACCGTTATTGTTGGTGGAGAGTTTGACTTCAAGACGGTATATATGTGTTAGGCTTCGGCCTCCTCTTGTAACAAAAAAACACACACATACAGACGAAGGGTCCACATTTTTTATGTGATTTGCCTCATTTTTAAATTAAAATATTCAAATCCATATATTATTTACATATTTAATTTCAAAGGTTTTCCTAAAGCAAGCTTTCCGTTTGTATTCTCAAGCATCCTTTTGCCATTTAAAAACAAGGTTTTAGAAAACCAGAATTTCTCATGAGATTTCGCCAGCCATTTTTGGGTTCTTTAGAACTCGTTTCACAAGGTAGGAAGGCTGTTATTTGGTTCCCAATCAACAAGGTTGGTGTGTTGACATGAGTGATGCCTCGGCCGGATCAAAAGCTCAGCTAAAACCCAGTTGTGGAAGGTTGAACTAGAACAAATTACAGGATAGAACATTTTATAGAGATGTTCTAATTGATGGGAGCTGCCCTGGTTCAAACAGTGACAGGAACCATAATCAAGCTGGGAACGGCCTTGGTTCGGTTAATGTTT